>NIVC01000224.1:167500-341126 GCA_002269645.1 Macrostomum lignano | reverse complement strand
CCTAGCTTTGATGTGGCTGAACTATAGCTCTGGGCCAGGAATAAATATTATTATTAGTAGGGCGCTCTCATTGGATGACGAGATCGTTGCTCGTCTTGCTGATTAAATTTCCAGTTGATTTGAAATGACTTTTTCTTGAGCCGAGTCGCGTGTTGCACTGCACTCTGGCTTTCTACTTGATGACAGAGAGCTGTCAAAGAAAACATGTGGATTTTGAACTGTAAGAGGTTTTCATTTTTTGCATGACAGGACCGGCTCATTTTGCTCTTCTCCAGCTGCTCTTTGCAGATGAAGCTGGGGGATTAATTCACTATCTACCCATTTGCTTCTCTTCCATAGCTGCATTTTGTTATGAAGCTGAGCATTTTTATTCCAAAACCAGCTGTTGCGTTCCGGAACCCGCGCTTTGGCGGCCTGCAGACACGCATGCTAATCGCCATCCTATCGGTCACAGACGGCCGATAGGATTAGGAGATGGCAAAATTCTCAACTCCCATCAAGAATTCAACACACGGACCATCATAAGAGACGAAATCTGCAGATTGGGACAGATCTCTCCCCCCCGATGTTTTGCAACAGTGGGGGATATTTATTACAGGCGGAATATTTATTCAAGCGTAAAAGGAGGTGAAATGTTGGATTTTTTTTCTGGATTCCCATCACAAATGCTGCACAGTCTCAGATGAGTATTGTATAAAAGGACCGCGTGGAAATCTTTAAATTATTTATGCAAACCGCTAAAAAATCGAGACACTTAGCCTCTGTAGACGGAAATGACCAACTCAGTGTAATGCTTTTAAACCAAAAAGTATATATGCAGTAAAATAATTCTATATACGAACACGTAAGACTATATAGCTTGAAGAATAATACAAGACACACATTACTGTGATCTGCTGACGTGCAATAAAACAGTTGAGGAGAGTTGACATTACTTTACAAGCATGCCAAGACTTCTTTATATGCGTAGACAGCTGTGTAAATAGAGGCTGCACTGGAATAGCCCTGGCTGAGGGGGGCTACACGCCTCTGCCAGCATTGCTATCAGCTCCCATGAATGCATAACTCTCTCTCTCTCCTCTGGTTGTCAAGGACAGGGAAGTACAGTCTACTCTGTGCTTGCTTCTGCAATCTGATATGCTTCAATGCATTTACACGGTTCGATGCCTAATGAGCATACTTTGAAGGCTAGAAGAAAGGCATTTTTGACAAAGGCATTTTTGCTTGGCCAGTCTCCCAGAGTGTCAGTTGCTGGGCCAGTCTCCCAGATCCTCAGTTGCTGGGCCAGCCTCCCAGATCCTCAGTTGCTGCTGGGCCAGTCTCCCAGAGTGTCAGTTGCTGGGCCAGCCTCCCATATCCTCAGTTGCTGGGCCAGTCTCCCAGAGTGTCAGTTGCTGGGCCAGCCTCCCATATCCTCAGTTGCTGGGCCAGTCTCCCAGATCCTCAGTTGCTGGGCCAGCCTCCCAGATCCTCAGTTGCTGGGCCAGCCTCCCAGATCCTCAGTTGCTAGGCCAGCCTCTCAGATCCTCAGTTGCTGGGCCAGTCTCCCAGAGTGTCAGTTGCTGGGCCAGCCTCCCATATCCTCAGTTGCTGGGCCAGTCTCCCAGATCCTCAGTTGCTGGGCCAGCCTCCCAGATCCTCAGTTGCTGGCCAGCCTCCCAGATCCTCAGTTGCTAGGCCAGCCTCTCAGATCCTCAGTTGCTAGGCCAGCCTCTCAGATCCTCAGTTGCTGGGCCAGCCTCCCAGATCCTCAGTTGCTAGGCCAGCCTCTCAGATCCTCAGTTGCTGGGCCAGCCTCCCAGATCCTCATGCAGTTGCTGGGCCAGTCTCCCAGATCCTCAGTTGCTAGGCCAGCCTCCCAGATCCTCAGTTGCTGGGCCAGTCTCCCAGATTCTCAGTTGCTGGGCCAGCCTCCCAGAGTGTCAGTTGCTGGGCCAGCCTCCCAGATCCTCAGTTGCTGGGCCAGCCTCCCAGATCCTCAGTTGCTGGGTCAGCCTCCCAGATCCTCAGTTGCTAGGCCAGCCTCTCAGATCCTCAGTTGCTGGGCCAGCCTCCCAGATCCTCAGTTGCTAGGCCAGCCTCTCAGATCCTCAGTTGCTGGGCCAGCCTCCCAGATCCTCAGTTGCTAGGCCAGCCTCTCAGATCCTCAGTTGCTGGGCCAGCCTCCCAGATCCTCAGTTGCTAGGCCAGCCTCTCAGATCCTCAGTTGCTGGGCCAGCCTCCCAGATCCTCATGCAGTTGCTGGGCCAGCCTCCCAGATCCTCAGTTGCTTGGCCAGTCTCCCAGATCCTCAGTTGCTGGGCCACCCGCTACACTCCCAGATTATAAAGTTACTAAGCCATAAGTTTATAGGTATTTACTGCCATGTACTTTTATTACCCTACCAATAAATTGTTCGCAGTGTAAACAAAACCAAGACAGCTGTAAAAAAAGATCCTGCAACATAAAATAATTTAGCCCCAGCTGTTACTTGTAGCCACTGCAATTTTATTTTCAAATGTTCTCTGGGGAAACCTATAAACAGCACAGAATTCCTGCTCCCCCGGAAACACACCGGGGTTTTAAGGACACGATCGGTCCAACCCGGCAGACTCCATCTAAGTGTGCTGTGTGCATTTCATCTATCATTCTATCTGAATGTTTATATGCGTAGCAGCATCGTGTGGTATAGGGCCTGTATATCTGCGCCTGCAACTGGACTATGGGCAGTGGAGAGGGGAGAGAGATAGAGAGAGAGAGAGAGAAAGGGAGAAACACACAAGCCTGCCGCGTACTCCGTCTTTCTGTCTGTCTCTCCCCCAATGCGGCATTAGCCAATAGGCAGGCAGCACTACTACCAAGGCCTAATAGTACGCGCTGGTGTATAGCAGATCCTAACTATTGGTTTGACCTAACGAGCTGTACTACTTGATTGCCACCAACCCAGAGCGCGGAGACAGAGGAGAGGAGAGGAGAGGAGAGGAGAGGAGAGAACACACGCAGTTCCCTCGCCTTAACTACAAACTGAAATACAGGGGGGGGGGGTTGGGTAGAGAGGAGAAGTGGAGGGTGAGAGGTGTAACTGAGTACACGCGTTCTCTCTCTCTCTCTCTCTCTCTCTCTTTCTCTCTCGCATAAATTTGGGAAGAAAAACTCTTGGGAGCTTGGGAAAGATTAGTACAGTCCCCGAGCTGTCCTCAGTTGCCCTGTCTTCATTTTTAAGTCCCTCCCTTATATAACCTGGGTACTAATTTGAATTTCACCATCAGGGATCCCGATCACAGGGGGATAAGGTAGTTTTAGAGGTCAGTTCTCTATACACAGATTTAGAGAGGGCGGTGAATAAATTAAAATTTAATACAATTTCACGTTTCTGCCGCCGCTGGACAACCCATGGAAAGCGATTGCGAAGCCGCGGATGATGCAGCTGGCTCTTCAACGTCCTGCGTCTGCGATCAGGTAGATGATGGCTACCACTCTATGCTTGCTATTCTGCTATGTTAATCTGGTTGCTAAGGGGGTATTTTCATTTATACTCTTCGGAACCTTCTTAACGGTACTATAAAGGATTGCGGTAAATTCTTCAAGTAGTTTAATTTATCAAAATTCATTCTTAATTCCCTCGGTTCAAATTGAATGATCCCTCCAGTTTAATATTAATTCTCCCGGTTCAATCTGAATTCTCCCGGTTCCATCTGAATTCCCCCGGTTCAATCTGAATTCCCTCGGTTCAATTTGAATTCCCCCGGTTCAATCTGAACTCCCCGGGTTCAATCTGAACTCCCCGGGTTCAATCTGAATTCCCATAGTTCAATCTCGATTCCCTCGGTTCAATCTGAATTCCCTCCGATTCAATCTGAAGCCCCTCAAATTTAATCTAAATTCCTCCAACTCAACCTGAATTCCCCCAATCCAACCTGAATTCCCCCAATCCAACCTGAATTCCCCTGATCCAACCAGAATTCCTCCAACTCAACCTGAATTCCCCCAATCCAACCTGAATTCCCCCAATCCAACCTGAATTCCCCTGATCCAACCAGAATTCCCCCAATCCAACTAGAATTCCCCCGATCCAAACTGAATTCCCCCAATCCAACCTGAATTCCCCTGATCCAACCAGAATTCCCCCAATCCAACCAGAATTCCCCCAATCCAACTAGAATTCCCCCGATCCAAACTGAATTCCCCCAATCCAACCTGAATTCCCCCAATCCAACCTGAATTCCCCTGATCCAACCTGAATTCCCCCAATCCAACCAGAATTCCCCCAATCCAACCTGAATAAGCAGAAGTTGTTTAACCAAAGCCTGTTATAGTTCATTCGGGTTTCTGCAGTCTTGACCTGGAGTCTATCCGATAGTAAACACCTTATCTTTTAGTCTAGCAAAGCAAGTCCATTGTGCATTGAAATTTGCTGATACCAAAGGGCTGACGGGGTCACCGCAATGCAGACGCACACACACACAAACACACAGATTAGTTTTTTATTTCTGCAATCTTCTTTTAGAACAGACAAAAATGAGAGACAAGAGTTGGACTTGTAGGGGAATTCTTATCAGTTCTAGCTATAGCACACGCAGAACAGGGCTTCGGGTTAGAGTTCAATTCTATATCTAGGTAGAATTTGTTTGCTATTGTTTCGATTGTAACTACGCGAGTATATCGCTGAATTCAAGCCAAGTGCTTGTCTATACCTGTAAAAAATTACATGTAGCTATAGGTTCTGTTTTTATACTGTCTATATCAGTTAGAATTAGTTTTAAAAAATCTATAAGCACTGCATGCGTTTCAGTTGCTAACACTGCTGCACACTGATATTTACGTCGTATTTGAGCTGGTAAAGCTGGATTGCTCCATTGTGTTCATGTCCCTCCCTTTTCTCTCTTCTCTCCCCCCTGTCCCTTCTTTCCCAATTCCCTCCCTTCTCTCTCTCCCTTTTCTCTCCCTTCCCTCCCTTCTCTCTCCCTTCCCTTCCTTCTCTCTCTTCCTTTTCTCTCCCTTCCCTTCCTTCTCTCTCTCCCTTTTCTCTCCCTTCCCTCCCTTCTCTCTCCCTTCCCTTCCTTCTCTCTCTTCCTTTTCTCTCCCTTCCCTCCCTTCTCTCTCTCCCTTTTCTATCCCTTCCCTCCCTTCTCTCTCTCCCTTTTCTCTCCTTCCCTCCCTTCTCTCTCTCTCCCCTTTCTCTCTTTCTTTCTCCCCTTCTCTCAATACTCTCTCGTCTTATTTCCCTTCTCTCTTTCCTTCTCTTTCCCCTTCTCCCCTTCTCATCATTCTCTCCCCTTCTCTCCATATTCTCTCTCCCTTCTGTCCCTTCTCTCTTTCCTTCTCTCTCTTCTATCTCGCCCTTCTCCTCCCTTCTCTTTCCTTCTCTCCCTTCCCTCTCCCCTTCTCTCTCCTTCTCTCCTGCATTCTCTTGATTCCCTCTCCTCTTCTCTCTCCCTTCACTATCCCTTCTCTTCCTTTCCCTCTCCCTCCTCTCTCTCGTCTCACTTCAGTTGCAAAAGTACATAAATAACGAAAATATCATACACAAAACAGAATCGGCACACGCACGCACACAGAAAACTCAATCAAACGAAACGTGTGGAATATATATTGTCCACGCACTGCCGCTTCTGTTGCATCGACTCGTGGGAAGAATCAATACAAAGTTGCAGTGCAGAGCTCGGGTAAACAGAGTTTGGTCTCTCCAATAAATGTAGAGAATAATTTCTATATTCAGTACCAAAAACATACACATAGAGAGAGTTTCGCATGCTCTTTGCTGCAGACCATCTCATTTCAAGTTTACTATGTACTATGTAAACTGTTTAGTACGTGTAGTAGGTAGCTGGTAAAAACCGGTTTCTTTGTAGGCTGCATGTAACTCTTCATCAATCTAAAGAAAAAAACTGTGAGAAAAAAGGCCAAGTTGAGCCTTGAGAATAGAGTTCATGCAACATTCCCAGTGTCGATAGTCTCTCTTATGTTCCCCAATTAGACAAGCATTCAACACAACAGCTCCGGCTAATGGCTTTAGTTAACAAGCCCTAACGATAGCCTCGTTATAAGAGTTTGAAGGGGTTCATTTACTCGCAGAATGTAGCTATTAAATTACAAGCATGTTCATGCTTTATATGGCTGTCTGATACATACAAAACATTGCATTCCTAATTAATGGTGTGTGTGTGCTGCGGTTCCTCTGGCAGGACACATTTCTACCTTGCAATCTTGTTCCGTGCACTACTATTTACAAGCTGATTTAGTAGCATGAGCATGCGAAAATCCTAAATTCCTAGCAACAGCTGTCCAAGATAGGAAAAGTAATTTCTTTTCTAGATCCAGATCCCCAGTTAGATCCAGTTCCAGATCCCCAGTTCCAGATCCCTAGTTCCAGATCCCCAGTTCCAGATCCCTAGTTCCAGATTCCCAGTTTCAGATCCCCAGTTTCAGATCCCCAGTTTCAGATCCCCAGTTTCAGATCCCCAGTTTCAGATCCCCAGTTTCAGATCCCCAGTTTCAGATCCCCAGTTCCAGATCCCCAGTTCCAGATCCCCAGTTTCAGATCCCCAGTTTCAGATCCCCAGTTTCAGATCCCCAGTTTCAGATCCCCAGTTTCAGATTCCCAGTTTCAGATTCCCAGTTCCAGATCCCCAGTTCCAGATCCCCAGTTCCAGATCCCCAGTTCCAGGTCCCCAGTTACAGATCCCCAGTTTCAGATCCCCAGTTCCAGATCCCCAGTTTCAGATCCCCAGTTTCAGATCCCCAGTTCCAGATCCCCAGTTCCAGATCCCCAGTTCCAGATCCCCAGTTCCAGATCCCCAGTTCCAGATCCCCAGTTTCAGATCCCCAGTTTCAGATCCCCAGTTCCAGATCCCCAGTTTCAGATCCCCAGTTTCAGATCCCCAGTTTCAGATCCCCAGTTTTAGATCCCCAGTTTCAGATCCCCAGTTTCAGATTCCCAGTTCCAGATCCCCAGTTCCAGATCCCCAGTTCCAGATCCCCAGTTCCAGATCCCCAGTTCCAGATCCCCAGTTTCAGATCCCCAGTTTCAGATCCCCAGTTTCAGATCCCCAGTTTCAGATCCCCAGTTTCAGATTCCCAGTTCCAGATCCCCAGTTCCAGATCCCCAGTTTCAGATCCCCAGTTCCAGATCCTCAGTTTCAGATCCCCAGTTTCAGATCCCCAGTTCCAGATCCCCAGTTTCAGATCCCCAGTTTCAGATCCCCAGTTTCAGATCCCCAGTTTCAGATCCCCAGTTTCAGATCCCCAGTTTCAGATCCCCAGTTTCAGATCCCCAGTTTCAGATCCCCAGTTCCAGAGCCCAAGTTCCAGATCCCCAGTTCCAGATCCCCAGTTTCAGTATCGGGAATTGATGACATCTAATATAATCTCTGTCAAAGTTATAAATAAAAATCAATAAAGAAAAAAACTTCTCAACGACAACCAAATTTTCTATTCCTCATCCCTCTATCTTCTACGAGAGTATGAGATCTTTGGATCATTAAAGAGTATACAAGCAGGCAAAGAACAATTAACTAAATGGCTCGTATCATATCAGATACTACTTACAACCGGGAATAACTAAGTAGCTTGTTTCAGTTGGTTTGCCAATTTCTTAGTGCAATATTATCGCTGGGCTACTCAATAGTAACTCAATATTATCAACCCTGTAACCCCTTACGTCAATGGTCTTACTTGCAGCCCGGCTGCGCCAGTTCGTCCTCTAGCAGCGGCAGCATCGAATCCCTGGAAGACCTGACCACCTGCCCGATTCACCTGGGCCGTCTGCACGAGCCCAAACTGCTCAACTGTTCTCACGTGTTCTGCCTCACCTGCCTGGAGAAGTGGGACAGCCAGCAGCCTAGCAGAGATAGATTCCCCTGTCCGCTATGCCGCGTTGAAGCCCGACTACCAGCGGGGGGTCTGCGCTGCCTGCCGCCGGCGCATGTGCACCAGTCGATCATCAAGTACATTGTAGACAGGCAGTGTCGCAGGCTGCAGTTACCTGGCGGCGGCGGCAGCCGTGGCAGCGGCAGCGGCGGAGAGGCCTCAACCGAGGGTGGAGCTGCTGCGGCAGTTGCTGCCGCAGCCGATGCCGCTGCCGCAGTCGCCTCGAGCATCGGCAGTCCGAGAGGTCGAAGCAGCGGCGTCTTCAGCGGCGGCAGCGGCGGCGGCGGCAGCCGGAAGCGCAGCCTGGAGCGCAAGCAGGAGATCCTGGCCCATCTGGCCGAGGATTTTGTCCGACGCTCTGAGGAGGTCGGAGCCGGTGGTCTGGGCGGCGGCGCCGGCATGTCGCTGATGAGCGAATTCGACAAGGCCGAGCTGCTGGCGGTCCGCGAGAATCTCAACAAGTTGATCACTCGGCTGGACGACGCGGAGAGTCGCTCGCAGAAACTGCAGGACGCAATGGAGGCGGCGACAGCTGGAGCGCACCAGCATCATCATCAGTTCGGCGCCGCGTCCGCTGCCGCAGCTCGCTACCCGACCGTCAACGACCACCTCAACGATGTCGATCTTGACGAAATTCGAAGCGGCAGCGGCGGCGGCGGTGGCGGCGGTGGCAGCGACAGCTCGGATGCTGAGGACGCCCTGGATCTGAGCTTCATCAGGCACAATATGAAGCGAAATAGCAGCTACAAGATGAAGGAGATCGACATGGGAGCCTGCGCCGATCTGCTCCAATCGACTCGCGGCGAACTGGAGATCGGTGCGGCCGGACTGCTGGCTGACGCGGATGGCTCAACTGACCAGGCGGAGCTGGTGCTGCTGAACAGCTGCTCAAGATCGCTGCTAGTCTATTCTAGCCAGGAAGGCCAAATCAAAGACCTGCCGGTGCTGATTGGAGATTCGAACCCGGGAGGCAGGCTGCAGTGCCATCACATGCGGCTGGTGAACGGTCTGGTTTATGTCAGCGGAGTGGCTCAGCAGCAGCAGCAGCAGCAGCAAGCTGCAGACTCTACGGGAGCCCCAACTGGCTGGTTATCCGTGGTCGCCTGTCTGCAGCTGGACGGTCAGGTGGTCAAACGGATCGAACGGCCCGGTGGCAGCAGAGACGAGCCGCTGTTTGCCGGTTTCTTCGTCGACAGTCGACGCGGCGACATGGTGGTGGCGCAGCCGTCGGATCAGAAAGTGGAGTTCTTCACCCCCTGCCTGGGCCGCACGGGGCACTGGTTCACGTTCGAGAATCTGCATCCGCAGTACGTCACCTGGACACGCGAGCGCAAGATGCTGTGGGTCTCCTGCCCAGCAGAAGGTCACATCCTGATTGTGAATGACAGAACCGGAGTGTACAGAAAGCTGACAACAACTCAGATCTTTGATTCAGTACCGGCGCATATCATCACTACAAGCGACAAGAGAATTATCTTCACGGATAACCAGCGCCAGAGGCTGTTCTGGGTGATCAGAAGGAGCGAGTTCATTTTCGTCCAGCGGCTGCAGTTTCTACAGGAGCTGGACGAGATCACTGGGATAGCGCCGCTGGGCGAGGACAAAATCCTGGTGTGCACTAGGCGACGAATCTGTGTGCTCAAGCCGGTGAGAAAGTTGAGGCATCGGAAACGTTCAAAGTGTTTGATTGCATAATGCAGGTGCGGACCCAGCTTCTATTATATTCCAATCGAACGATATATTCCAATTAGAAGTTTAGAGGTAGGAATTTCGATTCAAGGTTGTTCCAAAGTTGAGTTTCTTATTCTTGGACTAAGATGACAGTACAGAACTGTGTGCTTGAGGTTGGTCCGTTCTGAGAGGTTCAGTGATCTTCAGGGTACATAAGCTTAATATACAGTAGTAAATATAGATGTATAAAACCAAATTATTATGAACTTGCAATTAAAATTTGAATATGTATATAAAATATTAGCACTCAAAATTAAGGTTTCAAGCAATAGTAGAAATGTATTACAGGTAGCGTAGCTACATAGCTATATGTTGACTGCTATCTCAGTGCAATATAAATAATTAAGCATGCCTAGCTGCTGAAATATCGAATATACTATTTTGCAATTGTACTTTTTATGCACACTATTTACCATGCTTGCTGTTTTTGAGTAGTTTATAGCAACTAACGTGATCAATTCTGAATAGTACTGTAGCTAAAAATTGTATTTGCTACTCGAATGTTGAGCCCCCTAGTCCATCATGCGTGCAATCTAGTTGGAATTGGATATGCAGATTGAAGGTCTGACAGCTAAAGACGTATTGTCTTTTGGCTAAGCTAATCAGGCTATTAGCGTCGATACAAAACTGCATCAGATATATGTATTCTTCTCGGAAAAATGGGCCTATTTTGTACTCATATTTTTGTGAAATTCTCTGATCCCACGGAATACAAGTTACTTGGTAAAAACATCCTTTAAAAAGTCACTGGCGAGTTGATAACAGCTGTTTGTAATTTCTCTATATGCAGAGCGCATTACGCAATCGTTATTGCATAATCAGTACTTTTGACTCTTCAACTCCTTTGGCTCCTTCACTTACCAGTACAAACTGGATTTTAAAAGAAATATTGAGGACATAGCCATGTTGTTGTTCATGTTTTTGGCCATAGACAAAATACTATTTTTACTTTTAAACATCAGAAATCAGAATTGCATCTTCCATTATGACTTATAAGCTGCTATTAAACTATTTGTCATTTTGTCATCCATTCTTATAACTGTTAGTGGCGTCCTTAACTCTGTGATTACATATTAAGTATCGTATATAAATACAGTTAAATAATTGACATCTACACATATTACATTTTACAGAGTAATAAGAATATAAAACATATTTTATATATTTAATCAAAGCATACAATATTTTAGGACAAATAATATATATTTTTCAAGCTTTTGTGCAATTTGAATATTTTTAAGTCTCGCCGTTCCATGAGAAGTAAGTTATTTCTTAGAAAAGCTGCTGTAATTATTTTTGTGTACTTTTTTATTTTAAACATCTGATTTTTTATTATCTATTATAATTGCTACTAAAATACTGTTCTGGCTTAATCATATTGCTTCTCTAACAGTCAAAGAAGTACAAGATATAATCATACAGTGAAATCGAGAAATTTTCTTGTGACACTAACTATCAAATTACTATGCATACTCACACTGTTTGTTCTCAAGACTCAAATACACGATAAACTAAATTTATAATAGCATAAATACTAGCTTTTGTTAATTCAATTTGACTTGGTTAATGAATAATTATTAACGAGTCTGTCATATACAGTAAGTGATTCTCGGAACAATTCATAGGGGACATTTACTTTCACAGAAGTTCTTTAGGGCATTTTACGAGTATAAGAAAATTTCAGTGCCCATTCGAGCTTCGGAGCACTTTATAGAATTTCGTGCAGTTTATGGCGGATATTCGGTGTAGTTTATGGCGGATATTCAGCGTAGTTTATGACATTTGGTGTAGTTTATGGCGGATATTCGGAGGAGTTTTTGGCAGATATTCGGTGTAGTTTATGGCGGATATTCGGTGTAGTTTATGGCGGATATTCGGCGCAGCTTATGGCGGATATTCAGCGTAGTGTATGACATTTGGTGTACTTTATGGCGGATATTCGGAGGAGTTTTTGGCAGATATTCGGTGTAGTTTATGGCGGATATTCGGTGTAGTTTATGGCGGATATTCGGCGCAGCTTATAGCGGATATTCAGCGTAGTTTATGACATTTGGTGTAGTTTATGGCGGATATTCGGAGGAGTTTTTGGCAGATATTCGGTGTAGTTTATGGCGGATATTCGGTGTAGTTTATGGCTGATATTCGGTGTAGTTTATGGCGGATATTCGGTGTAGTTTATGGCGGATATTCGGTGTAATTTTTGATAGATATTGTGTAGTTTATGGCGGATATTCGGTGTGGTTTATGGCGGATATTCGGTGTAATTTTATGATAGATATTGTGTAGTTTATGGCGGATATTCGGTGTGGTTTATGGCGGATATTCGGTGTGGTTTATGGCGGATATTCGGTGTAATTTTATGATAGATATTGTGTAGTTTATGGCGGATATTCGGTGTGGTTTATGGCGGATATTCGGTGTAGTTTATGGCGGATATTCGGTGTAGTTTATGGCGGATATTCGGTGTAGTTTATGGCGGATATTCGGTGTAGTTTATGGCGGATATTCGGTGTAGTTTATGGCGGATATTCGGTGTAGTTTATGGCGGATATTCGGTGTAGTTTATGGCGGATACTCGGCGCAGCTTATAGCGGATATTCGGTGTACGCTCGTAGTTTATAGTCGTTTTTTAAGTGTAGTTTATAGTCAATTTTTAGTTTAATTTTCAGAAAATTGGTGTAGTTGCAGTTTTAGAATTACTCGAAGCTCGGAACACTGAATAGCTACACTCTGATTATAAACAAAGCTTAGCTGGAGATCAAATCATTAAATAATGACAGCTTGGGCAAAATATTTGGTAGAGGAACACGCATCATGAAGGAAACTCCAAAACCGGAATAACTGAACAGTTTATTCAAAAACCGCTGCTCAACGCAAAAAAAGCGATTGCAGAACTGTCCAAGTCGACAATTTCTGCATTTAAAATGAAAAGAAAACGCATTTTTTCTCGTGCTTCTCTCGACGCGCTGACATTAATACAGGGCAGACCTAAACTGGTCGAAGAGACTTAACATACACAAATAAATCTATTTACGAAACTAACAAGTACAGCTAAGGCTTAAATTAAATAGTTATTACAAAAAAGATTACTGATGCTGCTTAAGATGAGTTTATAGATAAAATCGCTTTATATTAATATTCCGAATTGGGTATCAATTTCGATGATAATTGTTACTGTTTTCAGTAACTAAAGATAACCGATTTGTCTTAAATTCTATCGTGAAAACTAAAAGTAAACCATCATAAGTAAGTTCTGAGGCTGGTCCAGCAACCGAGGACCTGGGAAGCTAGCCCAGCAAGTGAGGACCTGGGAGGCTGGCCCAGCAACTGAGGATCTGGGAGGCTGGCCCAGCAACTGAGGATCTGGGAGACTGGCCCAGCAACTGAGGATCTGGGAGGCTGCCCCAGCAACTGAGGATCTGGGAGGCTGGTCCAGCAAGTGAGAATTTGGGAGGCTGACTTAGCAATTGAGGATCTGGGAGGCTGGCTCAGCAACTGAGGATCTGGGAGGCTGGCCTAGCAACTGAGGATCTGGGAGGCTGGCCCAGCAAGTGAGGACCTGGGAGGCTAGCCCAGCAACCGAGGATCTGGGAGGCTGGCCTAGCATCTGAGAATTTGGGAGGCTGACTTAGCAACTGAGGATCTGGGAGGCTGGCACAGCAACTGAGGATCTGGGAGGCTGGCCCAGCAACTGACACTCTGGGAGGCTGGCCCAGCAACTGAGGATCTGGGAGGCTGGCCCAGCAACTGACACTCTGGGAGGCTGGCCCAGCAACTGAGGATCTGGGAGGCTGGCCCAGCAACTGACACTCTGGGAGGCTGGCTCAGCAACTGAGGATCTGGGAGGCTGGCCCAGCAACTGAGGATCTGGGAGGCTGGCTTTGAGTAAACAACAAAGATGAAATACGAGGTATTGTCAAGAATAAACTATAAAACAAGCATTCACCCAGAAAGGAATCCAAGCAACTAAACAGCGCAAGTTCAACTAGGCATTCGCACTCAGTCCATATCGTCAGCCTTCAACGAGACAGCATTGTGGTTGGCGCCGGGATCCGACCCCTCCGCATCCTCAGCATCCAGAGCCGCATCATCAGTAGCGAGCATTCGCATAATACTACCAAAGAATCCACCAGACTGGTCAGTCTTCTCAGCTGGTACGCCGAAGAAAAGCTGACTAATTTTGATGAGATATTCACCACAGATTGGATCCCGATCTAGCGGTGCCCTGTACACCTGGCACAGGTATTGAAAACACGACAGCGGCCAATTGGAACGAATAGACATTAATAATAGCCAGGTGAAATTTAACAACGGATAATTTGACGGATAAGGCGGCGCTTGAGTCCTAAGCAGACTCGGATGATGTCGAGTGTACGTGTAGAAGCACACGGATGCTGGCGATAGCTTTTTTAAGCACAACAATTGCAACACGGTGAGGGCAAGGAACAAGTCGACCTCGGATTTGTAACCTAACTCACTGTACTCCACTAGCATGCGACCGAAATGATAGCCGGCATCGCTAGATCGTACAAAATGATACTGGGACAGGCTGTAGTTTCGTTCAATCCAATAATTGAAGCCGAATTCTCGGTGCAATTGTTGCTTTAATTCTTGATGAGGCTTCAGTAGTTCGATGGATCTGAGTAGGATTAATGAATTATGCAGATTATAGCTTATGGAAACAGTGTCGCATGCAATGTACTTGTAACTGTAATGTTATGCGAATGTGGTTGATTTGGTAATGATTGACAATTACAAGTGGGATTCGTTGACTATCATAGTGGGTCATGAGATGACTACCATAGTGGGTCATGAGATGATTATCATGGCGGTTCATGAGATGACTATCATTGTGGGTCATGAGATGACTATCAAAGTAGGTCATGAGATGATTATCATGGCGGTTCATGAGATGACTATCATAGTGGGTCATGAGATGATTATCAAAGTAGGTCATGAGATGATTATCATGGCGGTTCATGAGATGATTATCAAAGTAGGTCATGAGATGATTATCATGGCGGTTCATGAGATGACTATCATAGCGGGTCATAAGATGACTATCATAGTGGGTCATGAGATGATTATCATAGAGGGTCATGAGATGACTATCAAAGTAGGTCATGAGATGATTATCATGGCGGTTCATGAGATGGCTATCATAGCGGGTCATAAGATGACTATCATAGTGGGTCATGAGATGATTCTCATAGAGGGTCATGAGATGACTATCATAGTGGGTCATGAGATGACTATCATAGTGAGTCATGAGATGATAATAATGGGTCATGAGATGACTAGCATAGTGGGTCATAAGATGATAATAATGGGTCATGAGATGACTAGCATAGTGGGTCATAAGATGATGATAATGGGTCAGAGATGATCAAAGTGTGACAGAACCTATTTTAGCAGAATCAGAAATCAACAATACTACTCACTTAGCAGTGAGCATTTCCCTCTCTGGCGAGCCCGGCTTCATCAGTCTGCACAGAGCGGACACCCGGCTGACAAACTCTACGCTAGGCGGCTCGGCAGTGGATTTGGCCTGCGCTGCCACCATCTGGCAGGCCAGATCGCCGCCACTTTCATGCAGACCTTCGTTTAGTAAAGCTGTGGCGCCGTTGTACAGCAGACTGGCCGCTTCGTCATATTGGCCGCGAGCTGTCAATCTGAAACTGAGCGTCCTGTAAAGCTGCTGAGCTTCATAAAATTCACCCGAAGCCAGGGCATCAGCCAGTCTGGCCTGCAGTCGCAGAGTCATGTAAGCTGTTGGCAGCTGTCTTCTTCTAATTTGATTATCTCGTTAAGATTTTGAGTGAGTTTCACAATTATTCACAAACGCCAGAAGAAATTTGTTGATCGAAATTTGTAGCAACATTTTTACTACTTAATAGAGCAAAACAATTTGCAGCCCAGGGTTGGGTCACGGCTATTAGTTTTTGACGAGTTAGATAAGCTACTGCTAGTAGCTAAATGGGTCATAGCCAGGATTTCGATTATTTGTAATTAGGAGCTAAATAGGTCAAAGCTAGGAGCTAAATGGTTCATAGCTAGGAGTTAATTGGTCATAGCTAGGAGCTAAATGGGTCATAGCTAGGAACTAAATGGGTCATAGCTAGGAGCTAAATAGGTCATAGCTAGGAGCTAAATGGTTTATAGCTAAGAGCTAAATGGTTCATAGCTAGGAGCTAAATAGGTCATAGCTAGGAACTAAATGGGTCATAGCTAGGAGCTAAATAGGTCATAGCTAGGAGCTAAATGGTTTATAGCTAGGGGCTAAATGGTTCATAGCTAGGAGCTAAATAGGTCATAGCTAGGAGCTAAATGGTTCATAGCTAGGAGCTAAATGGGTCATAGCTAGGAGCTAAATGGGTCATAGCTAGGAGCTAAATGTGTCATAGCTAGGAGCTAAATAGGTCATAGCTAGGAGCTAAATGGGTCATAGCTAGGAGCTAAATGGGTCATAGCTAGGAGCTAAATGTGTCATAGCTAGGAGCTAAATGGGTCATAGCTAGGAGCTAAATGGGTCATAGCTAGGAGCCAAATGGTTTAGCTAGCTTTTAGTGGTCCATATCTAGGTATCATAATTACTCAGAACTCAGATATGCTCAGGGTACAAAAATATAGAATACAGAATACAGAAATATATAGCACAATAAATCAAAGTCAAACAATTTTGATCCAAGTCAAAAAGGAGGATAGCTGAAGATAGTAAAAAAGCTGACGAGACGTTTGATTTATTCATTTATTTTTATGTGGATTTTGTAGCTACTACTGAGTAAGTAATAATTAATAGCAGAGATGTTAATTTTGCATTCTTTAGCCTTCAATCTAGCTGCTCAATATTCTTTAAGACTTGCCCTATTCTGCTCATAACTAACAATGAAACAACAAGGCTACTTTTCAAGCTAGTATTGTGAGGACAGGGGATGCCTTAGCAACACGGTTTAACAACATACCACTTAGTCAAGATGGCGGCACTGTTTAAAAGCAAAATATTAATTATTGTAAACAAAAACTTATTAAAAGTAGTAGTAGTAAGTAGTATATCAGAATTTGCCCTAGCTCAAATCAATCCAATTAGCCCATAGGATAGCTGTACTCTTGCTTGTCCTCCATAGCACGGATGTCGTCAATTTTTAGAATCATCTTGCACAGCTGTACGGCCAGCATAATCTGAGCACGTTTGCTGCTCAGCGTCTCGATTACCTGCGGATTGTGTTGGTTATTTTTAATTGTAGGATTAAATTTTGTGTTCGTTTGTTTGAGAGCACAAACAAATCAACTTTTTGGCGGCACTGTATTTTAATTAACTTTATATATGAAGCATACGAAGATGGTGAGATGGTGGGTGAGAGAGAGTGAGTCAGGAAGAGGGAGATGGTGACAGTGAGGGAGGGAGAAGAGGGAGACTGAGAGTGAGGGAGGGGGAGAGGGAGTGAGGGAGGCAGATAGAGGCTGGAAGTGAAGGAGGGGAGGGGTGAGGGAGGGAGAAGAGGGAGAGGGTGAGAGGGAGGGAGAAGAGGGAGAGGGTGAGAGAGGGAGAGAGGGTGAGACTGAGAGTGAGGGAGGGGGAGAGGGAGTGAGGGAGGGGGAGAATGAGGGAGGCAGAGAGAGGGTGGGAGCGAGGGAGGGAGAAGGTGAGGCAGAGGTAGAAAGCGAGAGGTTAAGTGAGAGGGTAACGAAGAAGGGAAGAAGTGGATAGATGGTGAGGGAAGGTGAGGGTAAGGAAAAGAGTTGAGATAAAGAAAAACAGGGAACAGGGATCACTGAGTCAAGGAACAGCCTTAACCAGCCAGCCAGTTACCTTCTGCTCTCGCATATCGCAAGTGCCGCGCTGCAGGCAGTCCACACCAAGCCTAGGGTTGTCCTCCGTAGCGTGGCGAGCCTTCAATTCGCCCAGAGTTTCAATTGGCCCGAAGCCGGAATTGTCAGCCAGAGCCAGTACGATGGACTCGCAGGCTTCGGCGAAGGCCCGCATGGCGTACTGCTCCAGGCCAGGGGTCTCCGTGTCGGCCACTTGCATCACCTGCGCAGATTTGGCAAAACTTTTTGTTTGTATATAGATAGTACTTCAAGTAGAGTAACAATATAGGAATTCCAGTACTTTAAAATTGATTCAGTATCATCCGTTCCAAATCCCAGATTCAGTGAATTAAAGTCACAAATTTAGATCCCAATCCCAGATCCAGTCTCTTTCAGAGATTCAAATCCTGAATCAGAAATTAGGGATCTAATTTCAAATCAGGGATTCAGATCCCAAAAATCATATGCGGATCCCAAAATCAGGGATTCAGATCCCAAAAATCTGAGATTCGGATCCCAAAAATCTGAGATTCGGATCCCAAAATCAGGGATTCAGATCCCAAAAATCAGAGATTCGGATCCCAAAATCAGGGATTCAGATCCCAAAAATCAGAGATTCGGATCCCAAAAATCAGGGATTCGGATCCCAAAAATCAAAGATTCAGGTCCCAAATCAGAAATTAGGATCCCAAATCAGGGATTCAAATCCCAAATCAGGGATTCAAATCCCAAATCAGGGATTCAGATCCCAAATCAGAAATTCAGATCCCAAATCAGAGATTCAAATCCGAAATCCCAAATTAGGGATTTAGAAATTCAAATCCCAAATCAGAGATTCAAATCCCAAATTAGGGATTCAGATCCCAAAAATCAGAGATTCGGATACCAAAAATCAGGGATCCGGATCCCAAAAATCAGAGATTCGGATCCCAAAAATCAGAGATTCGGATCCCAAAAATCAGAGATTCGGATACCAAAAATCTGGGATTCGGATCCCAAAAATCAGAGATTCGGATCCCAAAAATCAGAGATTCGGATACCAAAAATCTGGGATTCGGATCCCAAAAATCAGAGATTCGGATCCCAAAAATCAGGGATTCGGATCCCAAAAATCAAAGATTCGGGTCCCAAATCAGAAATTAGGATCCCAAATCAGGGATTCAAATCCCAAATCAGGGATTCAGATCCCAAATCAGGGATTCAGATTCCAAATCAGAAATTCAGATCCCAAATCAGAGATTCAAATCCGAAATCCCAAATTAGGGATTTAGAAATTCAAATCCCAAATCAGAGATTCAAATCATAAATCAGGGATTCAGATCCCAAATTAGGGATTCAGATCCCAAATTAGGGATTCAGATCCCAAATCAGAGATTCAGATCCCAAATTAGGGATTTATATCTGACTATATTAAATAAAGAAAAGCAATCAACAAGCCCACCTTCTGTGAGCAGGCCAGCTCAGCGGCACCGCCACCGTACACGATGCGAGAATCGCGCACCAGATTGCGAACAACGCACAGAGCGTCGTGAACCGAGCGCTTAGCCTCCTCAACAATCATACTATTGCCGCCGCGAATGAAGATTGTGACAGCTCGACTATTAGCGCACTCTTCGATAACCAGCATGCGCTCGCGAGTGGTGCCGAAGCTTAACTCGCGGACCAAGCCGGCCCGGCCCAGCTTCTCCGCTGTCAGCTCCTCGAATCTGCGGGGGCGGTGACCGGGGGGCGGATTTGTGAAATAGGGAGCGGATGAGTCCAATGAGTAGGGGTGCATTAGTTTAAGTAGAGGGCGGATTAGATTAGCGAGGTAGGGGGCGGATCAATCAAATTATAAGTGGGGTAGGAGGCGGATCAGTCAAATTCATAAGTGAATAAGGGGGCGGATCAATCCAATAATAAGTGAAGTAGGGGGTGGATCAGTCCAATAATAAGTGAGGTAGGGGGCGGATCAGTCCAATTATAAGTGAATAAGGGGGCGGATCAATCCAATAATAAGTGAAGTAGGGGGTGGATCAGTCCAATAATAAGTGAGGTAAGGGGCGGATCAGTCCAATAATAAGTGAGGTAGGGGGCGGATCAGTCCAATAATAAGTGAAGTAGGGGGCGGATCAGTCCAATAATAAGTGAGGTAGGGGGCGGATCAGTCCAATAATAAGTGAGGTAGGGGGCGGATCAGTCCAATAATAAGTGAGGTAGGGGGCGGATCAATCCAATAATAAGTGAGGTAGGGGGCGGATCAATCCAATAATAAGTGAGGTAGGGGGCGGATCAATCCAATAATAAGTGAGGTAGGGGGCGGATCAATCCAATAATAAGTGAGGTAGGGGGCGGATCAATCCAATAATAAGTGAGGTAGGGGGCGGATCAGTCCAATTATAAGTGAGGTAGCGGGCCGATCAACCATAACCATCAAATCTTCTCCCCCAAACTGACCTGGGCACAATCCTGCCGCCAGTTGCAATAGCAATAAGTTCAATCTCTGGGCCGCCAACCCAGCGAACGGCGGGCAGCTGCTTGTGCAACAGCAGATGGTTGGCCTCATCGTCGAAGCCCCACTGACAGATAACCAGATTAGCGCCAGTAGCCTTCACCTGGTCGACCATCTCTTCAAATTTATTGTGTTCATACTCGCGCAATTTCTCATAGTCTTCAACAGTTTGCACCAGAAGCGAATGCTTAGTCTTGGGCTTTGGCGGCTCAAACGGGCAGGTCAGGATGGCAATGCGAGCATCGGACACGCGCTTGGGCATCTGCGGATGGGACATGTCTTTGTCCACCAAGACCCCTCGGATTAGCATAGAATCTTCCAGTTTGCCGCCAACTTTGCCTTCAACTTTGATCAATTCAAAGTCGACATCTTTGCGCTCAAAGTCGGCCACGGATAGGACAGCGTCGACAGCGATCTCGGCGAACTTCCGGTGCAACCGGTTGATAATCTTCGAGCCCAGGGTGGTCATGGCGGTCTCGATCAGTGGCTCTTTATTATCGCGGCTAAACTCGAACTTGTCAGCGATGGACTCCAGATGACGAATAGCAATGGCGGCGGCTTGCTCGTAGCCTTCGGCGATTCGTGTAGCGTGAATGCCCTTGTCTAGCAGTACATCAGCTTGTTCCAGCAGGGCTCCGGCCAAGACCACCACGCCTGCGGCAGGTTGAAAGGCTTATGAGAATCTTCCATCCCACTGACTTGCTTAACTGTACTATAATTATTATACTATAATCATATTAAAGTATCCAATTCAGACCATGATGAGAATCTCACCCTATAATGGGTTAAGATTGAAAAGAGAACCATACCAAGAGCCGAGACTACAATCAGAATCTCACCCTCTAGAGATAATACTGGAATGAGAATCTCACCCCTTAAGCTAGAAATGAGACTGGAATGAGAATCTTACCCTTTAGAGATAAAACTGGAATAAGAATCTCACCCTCTAGAGATGAGACTGGTATGAGAATCTCACCCTCTGGAGATGAGAATGGAATAAGAATCTAATCCTCTTAGAGATGAGACTAGAATAAGAATCTAAACCTCTAGAGATGAGACTGGAATGAGAAACTCACCCTCTAGAGATGAGACTGGAATGAGAAACTCACCCTCTAGAGATGAGACTGGAATGAGAATCTCACCCTCTAGAGATGAGACTGGAATGAGAATCTAAACCTCTTAGAGATAAGACTGGGATGAGAATCTCACCCTCCTAATCTGAGAGCAATATTTAAGCAGATCTTCTCCACTAAAAAGCAGACCGACTCACCAGTGGTACCATCGCCAATCTCGTCATCCTGAGATTTGCTGAGCTGCACCATCAGCTTAGCAATCTCATGATCGACGTCCATCTTCTCTAAAATAGTTCTGCCATCGTTGGTAACAGTAAGGTCGCCATCTGGACTGACCATCAGTTTGTCCAGGCCTTTTGGGCCTAGGGATGTTCGCAGACAATTGGCAACAGACTTGGCTGCCAGGATGTGCGACTAAAATTTTGTTTATTTAGTACAGGTTAATTTATAAAAAGTTAGGATTTAAAAAAACTGACTATATAAACATTTATAGAACTGATACTTGTAAAACATTTATTAGGATTGAACAAATGGATATTAGATATAATTACATTAATTATTAAAAACTTAATCATTTTAATAATGCATATACAATAGCTATTATACTGTTTCTATTTTATTTATTTTATTATATATCATTATATAAAAATTCTTATATTATCAGTTATAATAATATACTTTTGGTCTATCAATTTAAAGATAGAATTGAAATTTATCTAGTTAAAAGATAAAACAAAATATGCATATGACTTGCTTTGTTACCTGGGTGATTCTCAACTTTACTTTAGCAATTTTCATCAATCTAGTGTCATAAATAGATTGTAGTCACTTATTTTATAATAAGAAAATGCTCCAACCTTGATCACGCAAAACATTTAATCAGCTTATAATATGCAACTAAAGGTAGCCAGAATTCTTATGGAATGATAAGAATGGATATATTTATGCTGATATTAACAGAGTTCAATAAAGTCTTAACCCCAAGTCAAAAAACCATACTGTAGTATAGACATTCTAAAAAAGAAAGAAACAGGTTTTTAAAAAAAACAGATTAATCCTACATATATATATATAAATATGTTATACATGTCAAAGGGGCTAACTTCTTTTTTCTAAATCTTAATTGCTATTACCAAAAGTTATAATAGTGTTTTCTGTCTATAATAATCTTGAAAACTATCACCAAAGTTGTGCTAGGGCTGTTTCCTCTACTATAATTTTGTTGCTACCACCAAGCTGCTACAATTTCCTAATGTTCCTATTACTAAATATACTTTACTAATATTTCATGTACACAGATATTACTGGTAGCCTATAAATGTACATTATATTGGTAGCATATGTACTTATCTACTATAGTATATGTACTTATCTATTGGTAATATGTTTTATTTCTTGGCCATAACAGTCTATTGGCATTAAACCCTATTTCTATACTTCTAATTATTCTTCTAAAAGGGATCATATACACTGCAATTGAGAGAATTGAGAGAATTCCCAGGAAGTTATAATAGTGTAGCATAGGGATCAGAGGGTCCTAGCTTACACTCTGGAAGTTGACTGCCTTTAGGCAAATATCTTAGATCTTAGGACTGGAGTTCTTACCCTTGGGTAGATGTTCTATCTTCTAAGGCAATTTCCTAGATTATAAATCTATAGGTCTTATTCTCTGAGATTGGAGTGAATTCTCCCAATCTTAGGGCTTTCAATGCTCCTTAATAACCTAGACAGAAGTATTGCTTAAGCTTTTTAATGCAGAAGCAAACAAAAGAACAAGTTGACTCCTCTTTTGCTGGCTGCTTCTAGATTTAAAGGTTCTCTTGCTGTGATTTAAACAAAAAAAAGTTACAATATTTTTAATATTTCATAATATTTCTAATACTATACATAGAAATTATATGTTTATTCATCCCATGCTATGAACTGCCAATTAAAAGGCATAGTCTATTGCACACCAGGTGTATCCACTGAAGAATAGGCATACTTGGCAAAACTCATCAGTTTTGATTAGTTCTGCAGCAAGTGCTAAGGTCCTGCTACCAACACTGCAGCTGCTAATACTACTAGCACTGCTGACGCTGCTAGCATTGCTGATGCTGCCAATATTGTTGATGCTACTTGTACTACTAATGCTGCAACTACCAATACTGCTAACATTACCAATGCTACTAGTGCTACCAATGCTGCTAGCACTGCCAAGGTAGCCAATGCTGCTAGTATTGCTGATGTTGCCAATGCTGCAACTGCTGATACTACTAATGCTGCCAATGTTGTAGCTGCCAATATTACCAATGCTGCAACTGCCAATGTTGCTAACATTGCTAGGGCTAGGCTGTCAATGCTGCTAGCATTACTGATGGTACCAATGCTTAAGTCAGTAATGCCTAATAATGGCAATGACATACTTATTGATTTTGAGACAACAGTATAGATGGCACTATGCAAACTACTCCTTAAAGTGCTCATCTAAGACTGCATCTTCTATTACTCTTAGGCTGTCTATTACTGCATTGGAAATCTAGGACTTATCTCTACATATGCAACTAACCAGACAACCTATATTTTCTACTAGAAGCTAATGGCTTTACCTTATCTGCCTGTAGCTATCTTGAGCACTGATAACCATCCATATTTATGCAGTACAACTGGACTAGCAACATTGCTAAATCCTAACATGCAAAGTTGGGAAAACAATAAACAAGCAACACCAACTTTTTCCTACTATTAGATATGCTAGCAACACAGATGCAGCTGTTTGACTTGTAATTGTAGCATATAGCACTGCTACTAGCACAATGATAGTCTTTAGCCAGAACTTTACAGCTATATTGCAGGAAGCTTGGCAATTATATGCAATGGGCAAGCTAACTGCAATAGCTCTATTGCAATGTTGTAGTAGCTTTATTGTAAGAGCTTCTAAATGAGGCTTCTTAGATGAATTTATTTGATTCATAGACTTTGTGAACTTCAGACTTTTAGATTAGACTCCACTTTTACTGGTACAAAATGCATTTCAATTTACAAAATTTTGCAACTTTTATGTAATATACTTTTTGGCAACATAACCTTTGCCCAACCTTTCTACTAAAACAAGCATTCAAACTTAATACTTTTATCTTAATAAAAATAGCACTAAGTCTAAATGATAAAAAATATATGCTTATTTCTAACAAATATTGGTTTTGCACCAATATATGCATTTATACTTTTACTAATTTTATACTTTTATATATATCTAATTTTTTATTTTATCCCTTTATTGTCTGCTCTTGTATAAAATTGTTTTCATTTTATACAAGAGCAAACAAACTGTCCACCTTACCATAGAGTATAGACCTCCAACAAATAACTGACAATAGACAAAATAACCTGCAACTATAATTATAAGTATATACATTGCTATTATATTGTATTTCAAAAAACTAGAAAAAGTTTTTTATTTAATAATTTGCACTTAAAAGGGAACCTAATATATTTATTGCATAATAAAATCATATATATTGACGTCCTTAGCTTAGTACATAATTTCTTTTGTTTTTTTTTAATAAAAAATGTGGGCATACTCTCTGTCTGTCTTATGTTTTTTGGCAAACATTTTCTAATAGTATATAAGTTTACTTTAAATAAGTATATAAACTAGTTTCAATAAATAGGTTATGCTTAACAAGCTAACATACCTTATGAGCATCAATGCCAGTAAGACGTTTTTGCCTTTCCTGATCTTTCACAATAATGAATGGACGTCCATACTCATCAAAAGCAAGATTCATAGGCCTAGCTTGTGGTCCAACATTCATTTTGGCGCTGAAATGCCTTTTTAAGTATTTGTCAATCAAATAAAAATGAGCAGATTATTGAAGAGTATAGAGAGTTACACCTTCGTAATAAGAAAGTAACGTGCTAGCTTTGCTACACAAAAAAATAATCGTGTAGTGATTCAGCGTTAACCAAATTCCGTAGGTCGTTAAGACATTAGGTACGTTATTTATAAAACTCGGAAATATGTTTTTTACACAGAAGAGTTGTAGGGACTTTGTTTAAAAAGAGACAGTTTCAGACAGTCCTCTAAAGTGAAAATATTACTTTTTTTCTCTTTAAATACAGGCTTTGAGTAAATTATTTACATTGGGGCAGACTTTTACTACTTCGATTCTTTTATTGGGTTATTAATAGTTAAACAAAGCAAATAAGAATGTTTTGCATATTTTAAGTAAAATTCCGTAGCTTAAATAATTAAGTATTTTAATTAATAAAAATAAATATAGAAAACTTACAGTCAAAAATTCTATGTGTGGGTTGTTTCTTCTGCGTACAGGGAAATTTTAACTTTGACTAAAAATTGTTGTTTTTTTATAGCTACGAATCAAGTTCAATCATATAAATACTTTTATTTCACGTATCCTTCCATATCCATATTTTACATTTATGGCTTTTATTAGGAGAATGACTAATTAAGAGTTCTTAGTTTAGCTATGACTATGATATGAGTGTGATTTTCTGGTAGACGGTAGAATAATTGTTACCCTCAAATTTCAATACTCAATAGTTGTATCAATAATTTAAGTTTAAAAGTAGCTCTAAAATTTACATTAGGATTGCACGGTAGTTATTCGAGGTTTAACGACATAGTTAATAAACTGTTTAAAATATTTTAACAGTCATTGTTTGCATCTCTACAGTTAAAGTAGCAGGGTAGCCCGAAAACTCGCATATTTGCGTCTCTTACAGTACAGGGTTTCTTTATAATATAGTTTTCCTTCTCCCCTATGAAACACCATGGATTTCTGTGAGACTGTATTTGAAGTAAGAAAAAATTACATGGAAAGATTATAACTTCATGGTTTGTAAATCACGTTTTTAATTCCACTTCAAGCGTCACTGTTGGAGGCAGCTAACATTGCCTGCTGATAGTTTCTTTCATATCATTTTGCTAGAGTAACCTAATTTTCTCAGGTGGCATATAAAGAAAATAGCCTTGTTCTTCATGCAATAATTATTTCTGTACAAGGCAGTCTATGGTTGATCTCCTGTCACATAATTCAAACTTATTATGTTCGCGCAAACCATCTCTTTCGCTGTAAACACCACATCTACTTCACCGCTTCAGTCTTCACCTGAGATCGACGCTATTTTATTATTTTTAATTTTTTAAGTATAATTCTAGCCATTCGCTTCAACTAATCTTAGCCTCGTTCCTTCGTTGAGATGCTTGAAACTCAACAACTATTGATTTTTCCTGGTTTTCAGCTCATTGTAGCCAGCGAAAAAATGGGTTCCTCAAAGCAAGAAGTAGCAACAATGAATGTCATGAACATGCTGCGGGAGTGGGATCAGTCGAGCAAAGCTAAGCGATCGGTCATCCTGCGAGACTTTATCAACCAGCACCAGAAGAAGTCGGGTCCGGAGTTGGAGTTCGAGCTGGCCCAGATGGCCAGCTTATTTCTGGCCCGGGTGTCAGTCTGGCTCAAGCTTACCTACATGACTGGCACCTGCGTCACAGAACAGCTGGAGACCATACACCTGTTCCTATCCGCATCAACAAGTCACAATTTTATGATAGAATTTCTAGAGCATGGCGGCATCATGTGCTTGCTGGAGCTGCTGGGACTCAAGAAGGCTAAAGAGGAGGACAAAGATTGGGCTATTAGGATTCTGCAGTGCATTGCTAACGCCGGTACGTTGCTAAGTGCTACTTGAAGAAGTCTCTTTAATTTTTATGATTACTTTCGATTGAAACTTCGTCCATTGTGCTGCTTGACCCACCATGACACTAAGAGAGAGGGGATGCCCACAAAGAGACAGGAGCGCCCAACAAGAGACAGGGGCGCCCAACCAAGAGACAGGGGCGCCCACCGAGAGACAGGGGCGCCCAACAAGAGACAGGAGCGCCCAACCATGAGACAGGGGCGCCCACCAAAAGACAGGGGTGCCCAGCGAGAGACAGGGGCGTCCACCGAGAGACAGGGGCGCCCACCAAGAGACAGGGGCGCCCAACAAGAGACAGGGGCGCCCAACAAGAGACAGGGGCGACCACCGAGAGACAGGGGCGCCCAACCGAGAGACAGGGGCGCCCACCAAGAGACAGGGGCACCCACCAAAAGACAGGGGCGCCCACCAAGAGACAGGGGCGCCCACCGAGAGACAGAGGCGACCACCGAGAGACAGGGGCGCCCACCGAGAGACAGGGGCGCCCAACCGAGAGACAGGGGCGCCCACCAAGAGACAGGGGCACCCACCAAAAGACAGGGGCGCCCACCAAGAGACAGGGGCGCCCACCGAGAGACAGAGGCGACCACCGAGAGACAGGGGCGCCCACCAAGAGACAGGGGCGACCACCGAGAAACAGGGGCGCCCACCGAGAGACAGGGGCGACCACCGAGAGACAGGGGCGCCCACCAAGAGACAGGGGCGCCCAACCAAGAGACAGGGGCGCCCACCAAGAGACAGGGGCGCCCACCGAGAGACAGAGGCGCCCACCGAGAGACAGGGGCGACCACCGAGAGACAGGGGCGCCCACCAAGAGACAGGGGCGACCACCGAGAGACAGGGGCGCCCACCGAGAGACAGAGCTAGGCGCCCAACCAAGAGACAGGGGCGCCCACCGAAAGACAGGGGTGACCACCGAGAGACAGGGGCGACCACCGAGAGACAGGGGCGCCCACCGAGAGACAGAGGCGACCACCGAGAGACAGGGGCGCCCACCGAGAGACAGGGGCGACCACCGAGAGACAGGGGCGCCCAACAAGAGACAGGGGCGCCCACAAAGATGAATTGGCCTCGTTAACCCTACTGAAAATTTATCACAACACAAATTCAACGCGGCAACCCCGCTCAGGCACCAAGTACAAGGAGATCATCTGCGAGAGCTACGGAATCAGAGCCGTGGCCGAATGTTTGGCCAAATCAAAATCGGAGCGAACTCAGGACTCCGCCCGCTACCTGCTCCAGTCTCTGGCCGATGGCAATGCTCGGTTTGTTGAGCAAGTCTACAAAGGCCTTATCGCTGTGCTGCCGTGCACCTCGCCGACTGCGCAGCAGATGGCCGTGCAGACTCTGCGATTCGTTCAGCCAATTGTCAAGCACGCCAATCCTGTCATTGTCGAACGGCTCACAAATTTGTTGAGCACGCTGCATCTCGAGGTGCAGTCGGCTACTATTGAGTTCATTAAGGAGCTCATGCATTACAATATTGCTGACGACTTGCTGCAGGTATTGATATAATAAATATATCTCTCTGGAATATGTTAGGGTGTTGTTTATTCTCGTGGGTAAAAAAGGGGGGTTGACTCTCATGGGTAGAAAAGTGGGCTGTTGTTGATTCTCATGGGTAGAGAAATGGGGTGTTGTTGATTCTCATGGGTAGAGAAAAGGGGTGTTGTTGATTCTCGTGGGTAGAGAAATGGGGTGTTGTTGATTCTCATGGGTAGAGAAATGGGGTGTTGTTGATTCTCGTTGGTAGAGAAATGGGGTGTTGTTGATTCTCATGGGTAGAGAAATGGGGTGTTGTTGATTCTCGTGGGTAGAGAAATGGGGTGTTGTTGATTCTCATGGGTAGAGAAATGGGGTGTTGTTGATTCTCATGGGTAGAAAAGTGGGCTGTTGTTGATTCTCATGGGTAGAAAAGTGGGCTGTTGTTGATTCTCATGGGTAGAGAAATGGGGTGTTGTTGATTCTCATGGGTAGAGAAATGGGGTGTTGTTGATTCTCATGGGTAGAGAAATGGGGTGTTGTTGATTCTCGTGGGTAGAGAAATGGGGTGTTGTTGATTCTCATGGGTAGAGAAATGGGGTGTTGTTGATTCTCATGGGTAGAAAAGTGGGCTGTTGTTGATTCTCGTGGGTAGAAAAGTGGGCTGTTGTTGATTCTCATGGGTAGAGAAATGGGGTGTTGTTGATTCTCATGGGTAGAGAAATGGGGTGTTGTTGATTCTCGTGGGTAGAGAAATGGGGTGTTGTTGATTATCATGGGTAGAGAAATGGGGTGTTGTTGATTCTCATCTGTAGAGAAATGGTGTGTTGTTGATTCTCATGATTAGAGAAATGGGGTGTTGTTGATTCTCATGGGTAGAGAAATGGGGTGTTGTTGATTCTCATCTGTAGAGAAATGGGGTGTTGTTGATTCTCATGGGTAGAGAAATGGGGTGTTGTTGATTCTGAACAGTTGAAAAGCAGGGGTGCGCCACGTTAACTGATTCCCTGATGTAAGTTGATACAATTTTCCGCATTTTATCCAAATCCAAGGCCGTAGTGACACTTCTCCGACCAAATCGCGACACCAGCCGGGCGGAACAGTCTGGCGGAGTCGGCGACGCTGGCGACGCCGGCAGCACGCCGATGCCAATCTACGTTCAACAGGCTGCCGCGGCGAAATGCATCGGCGAATTGGCTAGACAGTCGGATAGAATCTGTGATCGACTTGTCTATCTGCGAGCTGTCCATCATCTGATGTTCGCTATGGGCAACTTGGACCATGCCGATAGCCAGAGGCAGGCATCTGTTGCGCTGGAGTTCCTCTGTCGGAAACTGCCTATCGTTGATGAGCACGTGCGCGAGGCTATGGGACAGGCGCTCTATGATCAGTTTATGGTGAGTGTTACATGTACGAAGCTATGCAGGCTCAGCTCCTGTTGAAGAATTTGACAGTGTGAGTTGTGCTGGGCGTCCATGAGGTGGTCGGCACAAGGAGTGCTAGGAAAAGTGGGGGTGGATGTTGGACGCGGTGTGAGGTGGTGGGCCCAAATGGGGTAGAAAATTGGGGTGTGTTGGACGCGGTGTGAGGTGGTGGGCCCAAATGGGGGTAAGAAAAGTGGGGGGTTGGTGTTGGAAGGTATAAGGAGGTGGGCCCATGAGGGTTGAGAAACCGGGGGTTTGAGGGTTGTGGCATTGTGCTGGTCGTAGGGTAGTGGGCTCAAGTAGGGCTAAAAAACTGGGATTGCGCAGGACGGACCAGAGAAGGGTAGAGAAAAGTGTATTGATTTCTGCTATGCGCTCTATTCAGTGATCTTGAATTAAACCAATAAATTTTTTTCAGTCTAACGCTGAGGCTCTCTACGTTGACATGACGCCAGTTCAAGCTGACGTTCTGGTTTCTAACAAGGTGAACATTCCGGCTGGCGCGGTGGCCGAGGACACTGAGCCTCTGCACCAGCACCAGCATCCGCACTCGTCGACTCCATCGTCGCGTTGAACTTTCGAGATTGGGAATTGTTTCAATGAATCAATTTAAATATTTAATTTTAATTTGAACTAATTTTTGCACATATTTCTACTACAAGTAGAATGTTGCTAAGTTGCAACCTTTTAAACTGCGAACAAAATAAGGAAAAGAAGCTTAAAAAACTGACCTGTGTACGAGCGTAACTGTCTTGTAGATCGCGAACTAAGATGACAATACGAAACTCATTAAATAAATTAACAATTTTAAAGTGCTGAAGTTTTTATAAATTCTCTACCCAATTATATGAAATATTCGACTAAATTGTTTTCAAGCTGAAGCTAACCGTTCCCAGCTGTGTGCAGCGGGCCTGTCTTTAAATATAGTAGTTGAGTCACCAACTGACTGCCAAATTCATCAGAAGTCGCATTTCCGCCATCACGATCAATAAAAAAGGGCCCAAACATTGAATAAAATAATTCAATTACAGACAGAATAGCAAAAGCAGAAAGGGAGCTTTTTACACATGCCGTGCGGCTCTGCGTTATGGTCGGGTTGCTTAAGAGTGGCAAATAAAGTGTGACCAACAAGCCGAACAGCTTGCCCCCCGCCCCAGTGTTCTACATTATTAACCTAAAGCTAATTGAAATCAATGTAGAATTTCTTTACAGTTCATTAACCCTTCTAGAAGCAAAGCAGGTCACATATTTTAGTACACTAAGTATTTTGACGGAATCTGAAATACGAAAATGTTTGAAATGCTAAGACTGAGATTGCTGCACATAAAGAAAATTGAAACTGTTCCATGCATATAGAATTTTCTAACCAAAAAACTGAGGTCTAGAATTGAAGACACAGATGTAAAAGTGATGTAACTGTTTACTATGCAACAAGTCTGGCTAACTTAGTTAGGGGATGAGAAAGCAGATGAGACACAATCGAGGAAATGGATTATTCAGAAAATATTTGAATGTTTCTTAGAGAGAGTCATCTTCATTCTTCGTTCTAATCTAGTTTGCTTTATGATAATTATAAAGTATGCTTTGATCAAAATTCGATTGCAATTACTGCATCTGTGCCTGTGTTGTACTAATCTATAGGAGGATTTCTAGACATAAGCTACTTATTTTCTTTATGACCTAGTAACTGTGTGACTGCCACCACTAACTCATTAGTAAGGCGCACCCATGACTCATTAGTATGGCACCCATGACTCATTAGTATGGCACCCATGACTCATTAGTATGGCACCCATGACTCATTAGTATGGCACCCATGACTCATTAGTATAGCACCCATGACTCTTTAGTATAGCACCCATGACTCTTTAGTATAGCACCCATGACTCTTTAGTATAGCACCCATGACTCTTTAGTATAGCACCCATGACTCATTGGTATGGCACCCATTACTCATAAGTATGGCTCCCATGACTCATTAGTATGGCACCCATGACTCATATGTATAGCACCCTTGACTCATTAGTATGGCTCCCATGACTCATTAGTGTGGCACCCACGACTCATTAGTATGGTATCTACCTGTATGACCAATTAGTATGACCTGCATGACTCATTATACTCGTAGACTAGCATAACTCATTATAGACATGCATGACTCAATATAGACAGTCATGACTCGTTATAGACAGTGATGACTTCTTATAGACTGTCATGACTCACTATAGATAAGCATGACTCATTATAGACATGCGTGAGTCATTATAGACAAGCATGGCTCATAACAAGCATGACTCATTATAGACAAGCATGACTCATTATAGACAGGCATGACTCATTATAGACAGGCATGACTCATTATAGACAGGTATGACTCATTATAGACAAGCATGATTCATTATAGACAGGCATGAATCATTATAGACAGGCATGACTCATTATAGACAGGCATGACTCAATATAGACAGGCATGACTCATTATAGACAGGCATGACTCATTATAGACAGGCATGACTCATTATAGACAGACATGACTCATTATAGACAGGCATGACTCATTATAGACAGGCATGACTCATTATAGACAGGTATGACTCATTATAGACAGGCATGATTCATTATAGACAGGCATGACTCATTATAGACAGGCATGACTAATTATAGACAAGCATGACTCATTATAGACAGGCATGACTAATTATAGACAGGCATGACTCATTATAGACAGGCATGACTCATTATAGACAGGCATGACTCATTTTAGATATGGATGAGCCTAAAGAAAGATTTTGCATCAGTGCTTCAAAAATCTTCAGAAATTCATTTCTGAATGCATTGAAAAAAATCAAATTTCGAACTGACACTTGGAAAAGAATTTTTCCCAACTGCAAGATCGCACATAGTAGAGACACAGTTTTTGAAAGTCAGCAGTTTAAAAGAGCTTTCGAGTGGAGGGCTAACAACTATACGACTGCGGTTTATAAGTTCGGAACTTTCACTCAGCCTTCTGCGCTGCGCAAGTTCTGCGCAGAAGAATTATAAAATTTTTTTATTTCTCAACAGAATGAGAAACTGCATGGTGTGTGGTGCATGGAAACTTCATGATTGAACTTCATCTCATTGCGTTTCAACTCTCAACTTTGAATATTTCACTGTATTTTGTATTAAGTTAAATTCTTGCAACCAAGGAGCGTGTTGTCTCAGAACTGTGGGACGATGTTTCCAAAGGTTTGTATTGATGTTTATGGATGTTTCGGACGATGCAAAGTGCAAAGTTCTGTATCTTTTAATTTACACTTGAAGATTTTCATTTGATCCCAAATCTCTCAAATCGGGTATTTCCCGATGTATCATAACTTGCACTAAAGAATTATAAGTATTACATAAATAAAAAAAAGTTTATATTTCAGTCAGCAAATTCAATTTACGTTCTGACAACCTAATTTGATTTAATTTCAAATGTAAGAAAAAAAACTTTGTGACAAACAATGAAATACAATGTGTTAAAGTGAAGTGTGTACTTTTAGAAAAAAAGTGCAGAAAGGAGCAGAGAATTTAAGTAACCAATTATATTATAGTATAATAATATAGTTACAGAAAGTAGTTTTTTCGATGCAGCTTAACTAATTAACATAATTTTAACAACACTTTTTAAACCAGTGAATGTGCAGGTTAAACAATTTTGCAAGCTGTACACGTAGTAACATGATCGTATTTTTGATTGTGCTGTAGAAAGAAATATTGGCGCATGTGTGAAGTGCTCAATGCTCTTCTTTGAATGCCTGCGTAACTTTAACCGACGGGCGATGTGACTGCCTAAGTTGTTCAGAGGACTCTAGTGTCTGAGGGGGTTGGTGGCTACGCGGGGACTGGGGTGTTTGAGGGGGTTGGTGGCTACGCAAGGGCTGGGGTGTTTGAGGGGGTTGGTGGCTACGCGGGGACTGGGGTGTTTGAGGGGGTTGGTGGCTACGCGGGGACTGGGGTGTTTGAGGGGGTTGGTGGCTACGCAAGGGCTGGGGTGTTTGAGGGGGTTGGTGGCTACGCAAGTACTGGGGTGTTTGAGGGGGTTGGTGGCTACGCGGGGACTGGGGTGTCTGAGGGGGTTGGTGGCTACGCGGGGACTGGGGTGTTTGAGGGGGTTGGTGGCTACGCAAGGGCTGGGGTGTTTGAGGGGGTTGGTGGCTACGCAAGTACTGGGGTGTTTGAGGGGGTTGGTGGCTACGCAAGGGCTGGGGTGTTTGAGGGGGTTGGTGGCTACGCGGGGACTGGAGTGTTTGAGGGGGTTGGTGTCTACGCGGGGACTGGGGTGTTTGAGGGGGTTGGTGGCTACGCAAGTACTGGGGTGTTTGAGGGGGTTGGTGTCTACGCGGGGACTGGGGTGTTTGAGGGGGTTGGTGGCTACGCAAGTACTGGGGTGTTTGAGGGGGTTGGTGGCTACGCAAGGGCTGGGGTGTTTGAGGGGGTTGGTGGCTACGCAAGGACTGGGGTGTTTGAGGGGGTTGGTGGCTACGCGGGGACTGGGGTGTTTGAGGGAGTTGGAGGCTACGCGGGGACTGGGGTGTTTGAGGGGGTTGGTGGCTACGCGGTGACTGGGGTGTTTGAGGGGGTGGTGGCTACGCGGGGACTGGGGTGTTTGAGGGGGTTGGTGGCTACGCGGGGACTGGGGTGTTTGAGGGGTTGGTGGCTACGCGGGGACTGGGGTGTTTGAGAGGGTTGGTGGCTACGCGGGGACTGGGGTGTTTGAGGGGGTTGGTGGCTACGCGGGGACTGGGGTGTTTGAGGGGGTTGGTGGCTACGCGGGGACTGGGGTGTTTGAGGGGGTTGGTGGCTACGCGGTGACTGGGGTGTTTGAGGGGGTTGGTGGCTACGCAAGTACTGGGGTGTTTGAGGGGGTTGGTGTCTACGCGGGGACTGGGGTGTTTGAGGGGGTTGGTGGCTACGCAAGGGCTGGGGTGTTTGAGGGGGTTGGTGGCTACGCAAGGACTGGGGTGTTTGAGGGGGTTGGTGGCTACGCGGGGACTGGGGTGTTTGAGGGAGTTGGAGGCTACGCGGGGACTGGGGTGTTTGAGGGGGTTGGTGGCTACGCGGTGACTGGGGTGTTTGAGGGGGTTGGTGTCTACGCGGGGACTGGGGTGTTTGAGGGGGTTGGTGGCTACGCGGGGACTGGGGTGTTTGAGGGGGTTGGTGGCTACGCGGGGACTGGGGTGTTTGAGGGGGTTGGTGGCTACGCGGGGACTGGGGTGTTTGAGGGGGTTGGTGGCTACGCGGGGACTGGGGTGTTTGAGGGGGTCGGTGGCTACGCGGTGACTGGGGTGTTTGAGGGGGTTGGTGGCTACGCAAGGGCTGGGGTGTTTGAGGGGGTTGGTGGCTACTCGGGGACTGGGGTGTTTGAGGGGGTTGGTGGCTACGCAAGGGCTGGGGTGTTTGAGGGGGTTGGTGGCTACGCGGGGACTGGGGTGTTTGAGGGGGTTGGTGTCTACGCGGGGACTGGGGTGTTTGAGGGGGTTGGTGGCTACGCGGGGACTGGGGTGTTTGAGGGGGTTGGTGGCTACGCGGGGACTGGAGTGTTTGAGGGGGTTGGTGGCTACGCGGGGACTGGGGTGTTTGAGGGGGTTGGTGTCTACGCGGGGACTGGGGTGTTTGAGGGGGTTGGTGGCTACGCAAGTACTGGGGTGTTTGAGGGGGTTGGTGGCTACGCAAGGGCTGGGGTGTTTGAGGGGGTTGGTGGCTACGCAAGGACTGGGGTGTTTGAGGGGGTTGGTGGCTACGCGGGGACTGGGGTGTTTGAGGGAGTTGGAGGCTACGCGGGGACTGGGGTGTTTGAGGGGGTTGGTGGCTACGCGGTGACTGGGGTGTTTGAGGGGGTTGGTGTCTACGCGGGGACTGGGGTGTTTGAGGGGGTTGGTGGCTACGCGGGGACTGGGGTGTTTGAGGGGGTTGGTGGCTACGCGGTGGCTGGGGTGTTTGAGGGGGTTGGTGGCTACGCGGGGACTGGGGTAAAAATTTAATATGGTTTAGAAGTTCAGTCAAAGTTATTTTCAGAGGGAAAGCTTATTAACCAACAAAAAATTTACTGCCTAAAAATTCAATGTTTTTAATATGATTTACGCTCGCTACAATCCGGAAAGCACCATTGTCTAAACGCGCGCTCGGCTCACACATAGCTGGCCTGCACTGACGGGTAAGGCTTGAGCGGGGTGCCCCAACTGCCATCGATGGTGCGAAGGCTTCTACTTGGTTGATGAAACGCTGAAGAAGACGTCTTCTGGTGCTGTTGTTGCTGTTGTTGCTGCTGCTGCTGCTGCTGTTGACGTCTCTGTGACGTTCGTCCAGAGTTAGCAGCGGGCAGGTCGGACTCCGACCGGTGCAGCGACTTCCTACCGGGCTGATAGAACACCGCATCGGCATCGTCGGTAGCGTCAGTAAAGCAGCTGACCGGCTGGTGGCGCAGCGTAGCTCTCCTAGCCTGAGAATTCTGCCGATGGTACATCAGCGTCTGGTAGGGCTGATGACGACTGGAGCGACTGCACGGCGATCGTGTCACCGCGGCGGCGGCGGCTGTCGCAGAAGCAGGCGGTTCCTGCTGCAATGCTCGGTAGACAACGTCGGGACCGAAGTGCTTCAGCTCGAATGTTTTGAGCAGCTGCTCGCTGGGCTGATCATCCTTGAAGTGATAATAGTCTGCGGGGATGATGAGGCAGCGGTGCATAGAGAAAAAATATCAATTTTAATGCGATTCTCGGTGTCAATTTAGCCGCGCGCCGAATCGAACCCAGGACCTCTGGCAGGAGAGTCTGCTCTAGTCCAGACGCTAGTTTTAGAAGTCTATGCACATCATTCGAATTGTAACGCAGCACCATTTAAAAACTTTTAAAAAATCTTTAGTTCGACTGAAGGTTGGAAACTTTAACACTGTTAAATTTGTTTATGTTGTGCACTAGCCAAAGTAAATGTTCGCTAAAGCTTTTGAAGTTTCGAGCTTGTGAAGTTTCGAGCTTGTGAAGTTTCAGGTTTGTGAAGTTTCGAGCTTGTGAAATTTCGAGCTTGTGAAATTTCGAGCTTGTGAAGATTCGAGCTTGTGAAGATTCGAGCTTGTGAAGTTTCGAGCTTGTGAAGATTCGAGCTTGTGAAGAGGATTCGAGCTTGTGAAGATTCGAGCTTGTGAAGATTTGAGCTTGTGAAGATTCGAGCTTGTGAAGATTCGAGCTTGTGAAGAGGATTCGAGCTTGTGAAGAGGATTCGAGCTTGTGAAGATTCGAGCTTGTGAAGAGGATTCGAGCTTGTGAAGATTCGAGCTTGTGAAGAGGATTCGAGCTTGTGAAGAGGATTCGAGCTTGTGAAGATTCGAGCTTGTGAAGATTCGAGCTTGTGAAGATTCGAGCTTGTGAAGAGGATTCGAGCTTGTGAAGAGGATTCGAGCTTGTGAAGATTCGAGCTTGTGAAGATTCGAGCTTGTGAAGATTCGAGCTTGTGAAGATTCGAGCTTGTGAAGAGGATTCGAGCTTGTGAAGTTTCGAGCTTGGGATGTTTCGAGCTTTTGAAGTTTCAATGTTGTGAAGTTTAAAGTTTGTGGAGTTTAAAATTTGTGAAGTTTCCAGCTTGTGAAGTTGTATGAAGTTGAAGTTATGAAGTCTACGTAATCTATATATTACGTAGATCCCCTTGAATCGAGCGAGCCTAATTTGAAAAGAGGAACTCAAGCCTCTGAAACCATTGAAAGCTTTCTCAACTTCGCTATTCTCTATCCGTTAATTCCCTCGACCGAAGGTGCTATTGGAACCGAAAAGGAGCCTCAGTCTCTTTTTGTAGGAAATTTCTCTGGCTCTATGATTCAATTCAATCTTCTGTCAGCAGAGTTTCGATTCGGCTTTTTTCAGTCCAGCTAATCCTCTTGGCAGTCCCTGTCACCCTGAAACTGTGCAGCCAGCTGGATTTCCTGCAATTTTCTTTCGTCGCAAAAGAGGAGGAGGAATTTAGAAATTCGCCAGAAGAAAACAACCCGTGTTCTTGCCAAGCCCCCTTCCCTTCCCCCCTGGCTCTGCATCCCAGATTCTTGGATGACGGTTCGACTGGAATGAAAATTGAAGAACCAAGGACTACTAAATGAGAGATCTATCCACTCTGATAAGCGCTTTCCAATCCATAGACCTTGTTTAGTTTGTAGCAGTCCATGAACGCGCCGCTATTAGAAATCATTCGGGCGCAAGCTGGGAACAACATTCTCGCTGTTCTGGTCTACTAAATTTTTCTTTCGCTTGTCGGTTTCTGTCAATAAGAAATTTCGACATAAGTGGGTGGCGAAGGACTCGGACTGGCTTGACGGTGTGGGACGAGACGTCTCGAACGCTTGAAGGCATTCCTTAAATAGCGCCACAAAGAATCAGCGCCACAAAGAATCGGCGCCCCAATGAATCAGCGCCACAAAGAATCGGCGCCACAAAGAATCGGCGCCACAAAGAATCGGCGCCACAAAGAATGCGCCACAAAGAATCGGCGCCACAAAGAATCGGCGCCACAAAGAATCGGCGCACAAAGAATTGGCACAACAAAGAATCGGCGCCACAAAGAATCGGCGCCGCAAAGAATCGGCGCCGCAAAGAATCGGCGCTACAGAGAATCGGCGCCACAAAGAATCGGCGCCGCAAAGAATCGGCGCTACAGAGAATCGGCGCCACAAAGAATCGGCGCCACAAAGAATCGGCGCCACAAAGAATCGGCGCTACAGAGAATCGGCGCTACAGAGAATCGGCGCCACAAAGAATTGGCGCCACAAAGAATCGGCGCCACAAAGAATCGGCGCCACAAAGAATCGGCGCCACAAAGAATCGGCGCCACAAAGAATCGGCGCCACAAAGAATCGGCGCCACAAAGAATCGGCGCCACAAAGAATCGGCGCCACAAAGAATCGGCGCCACAAAGAATCGGCGCCACAAAGAATGGGCGCCACAAAGAATCGGCGCCACAAAGAATCGGCGCCACAAAGAATCGGCGCCACAAAGAATGGGCGCCACAAAGAATCGGCGCCACAAAGAATGGGCGCCACAAAGATTCGGCGCCACAAAGAATCGGCGCCACAAAGAATCGGCGCCGCAAAGAATCGGCGCCACAAAGAATCGGCGCCACAAAGAATTGGCGCCACAAAGAATCGGCGCCACAAAGAATCGGCGCCACAAAGAATCGGCGCCACAAAGAATCGGCGCCACAAAGAATCGGCGCCACAAAGAATCGGCGCCACAAAGAATCGGCGCCACAAAGAATCGGCGCTAAAAGAAACAAAACGGCGCTACGGCGCCACAAAAAACGCGCTACAACCAGCGGCGCCACAAGTATAAAAGCCGTTTAATTAAAGCACTGGGCGCTGAGTTCAGTGTTAATTTTAATTAGAGCTTATAATTATTAAAACAGAGTCACGACCTGACATAATTGTCAGCTTTCCAATATGAGAAACAAAGAGAAACCTTCCCGTTTGAAAGCTGGCGGCATTTATTGAAACTCTCTGGAGACCGGTATTTTTTGTTAAAAATAATTCTAATCGTTTTTTTGTTTTACTCAGGTTCCCCCTCTCTTTCGATAACTATGGAATTGGAAAATTATGTTTATTAAAAAAACTGAATATAAACACAGTTTGGGACACAATTTGTGGCGCGGGAAATATTAAATGCCTTTGTCGCACGGTGAAAAACGTACTTGCTTTGACTGTCCCTACCATCACAGATTCAGGAGTGTTTTTTTCTATTTCTATTGTCAAGCGAACTGACAATAGGTTTTTGGGGGTGGGGGCAGCCCAGACTGCCGTTCTGATGTCGTCAGCTGTCAGCTGAAATGTCAAACCTCTCATTCAGTCGGAGCCTGGAAAATGGCCCCCGACTGCTGTGGGGGGGGGCGGGGGGTTGAGCTCAACTGGGGAGGGGAGGCAAATAAAAAACTTGAAGAAAGAAAAACTGCATGTCCCGAGGAAGCGGATGAAGGTGCCAAGGACAAGAATTTGCCACCTGGCTTGAGCTGCTCATATATTGTGTGCCCTGCCCCAGACAGCTCTCCTGTGGTGAAGCGCACTTGATAAAGATTGAAGGCATATTCTGTGATAGGCAGCGCTGCTCACACTCCAGCCCCCTGGGACCGCGAGGAGGCAAACAGCTTCTTCATCAATCTCTGATCCTCCAACCACTGTGGGACCTGCTGAAAATAAAATAACTACGGAAATAAGAACTCAAGTTGCTCAGGATGGATTATTGGGGCGGATAGATGAATAGATGGACAGACAGACATTCAGACAGACAGACAGACAGACAGACAGACAGACAGACAGACAGACAGACAGACAGACAGACAGACAGACAGACAGACAGACAGACAGACAGACAGACAGACAGACAGACAGACAGACAGACAGACAGACAGACAGACAGACAGACAGACAGACAGACAGACAGACAGACAGACAGACAGACAGACAGACAGACAGACAGACAGACAGACAGACAGACAGACAGACAGACAGACAGACAGACAGACAGACAGACAGACAGACAGACAGACAGACAGACAGACAGACAGACAAACAGACAAACAGACAGACAGACAGACAGACAGACAGACAGACAGACAGACAGACAGACAGACAGACAGACAGACAGACAGACAGACAGACAGACAGACAGACAGACAGACAGACAGACAGACAGACAGACAGACAGACAGACAGACAGACAGACAAACAGACAGACAGACAGAACAGACAGACAGACAGACAGACAGACAGACAGACAGACAGACAGACAGACAGACAGACAGAAAGAACAGACAGACAGACAGACAGACAGACAGACAGACAGACAGACAGACAGACAGACAGACAGACAGACAGACAGACAGACAGACAGACAGACAGACAGACAGACAGACAGACAGACAGACAGACAGACAGACAGACAGACAGACAGACAGACAGACAGACAGACAGACAGACAGACAGACAGACAGACAGACAGACAGACAGACAGACAGACAGACAGACAGACAGACAGACAGACAGACAGAGACATTCAGACAGACAGATGGACGGACGGATGAATGGGAAGTGCTGCCTTGTCCTGGAATGAATTGTTTATTTTAACTTCGGGGTGAAGTTTACGGGAATTTCAGCTGGGACTAAAAGTGGTTGCCTGGGGGGGCATTATGCATACAATAAATTTCCCTATTTATCGTTTGGCAGGAATCGAGGACACCCGTGTCTGATGATGAAGACTAAACGTTCTCGTTCGAAATTCTCTCCTCTATTAACTTCCAGAGCATTTCAAAGTTCATGCGCCATAGAAATACCCAGTCGACCAATGAAAATGCAGTTAGATTTAGCGGCCTGGTCTGTATAATTGATACAGCCGAAATTTTAACAGTCATCATAATGGCATTTTTGTCTAACTTGCACCAAAATTTGGCTGCAGAAATTTCGGAGTGGTAAATTTTAATCTTGGAGTGACAAATTAAGATTTTGGAGTTGCAGAAAGTTATGGGCTACTGAAAGAAGACTTAAGAGTGACAGAAGATGGCTTTTTTGAGTGAAATCAGTAAATGAAGATCGGAGAGACAGGCAGATAAAATCTATAGTGGGGTGCCAGAATTATATAAGGGAGTGACAGTATTCGAAAAGGGAGTGACAGTATTCAATAAGGGAGTGACTGTATTCGATAAGGGAGTGACAGTATTCGAAAAGGGAGTGACAGTATTCAATAAGGGAGTGACTGTATTCGATAAGGGAGTGACAGTATTCGAAAAGGGAGTGACAGTATTAGATAAGGGAGTAACAGTATTCAATAAGGGAGTGACAGTATTCGATAAAGAAGTGACAGTATTCGATAAAGAAGTGACAGTATTCGATAAAGAAGTGACAGTATTTGATAAGGGAGTGACAGTATTCGAAAAGGGAGTGACAGTATTCGATCGGGGAGTAACAGTATTCAATAAGGGAGTGACAGTAGTTAATAGTCGAGTGACAATTCAGTGTCACTCAAGCACATTGATCATCGAATAGACATCCACAGAGTAGAATGCAGACGCCAACTAAAAATGGTAACAATCGCATTATCAAACAAGCAATTCCCGATGCTCAAAATGAGGCTCACCTGATGCGGCACTGCTGGCTCCTACGCCGCCATAAATCTGTCTTCTGGGTGGAGACATCGACTGGTAAATAGACAGCTGCTGCTGTTGCTGCTGCTGAACCTGAAAGTTGATTAATTGACTTTTACTCTGAAACATGAAACATGACTCTTAAAAAGCGCGAATAGACCTCTATGAGCCTCTAGAAGGATCCACCTAGGAACCTTAGTAATAGGCTTTATGAGTAGGTTTCGCTGAGCACATTGATGAATTAATTAACACTAAACTTAAAGAGAGGGGGCAGAGTCCTATTCCCAAACTAGGAGTTTGATGGATTGACTTCCCTCCACATTTATGGGGGGGGGTGAACAGCAAGGTAAATTGCTTGTGACTTCGAGTCTGTTTGCTTTTGACTTTGAATTTGCATGAGTAGCTTTGCATTAGTTTTAGGATAAAAGCTTTTGGATAAAACTTTTACAGTACGCTTCTGAATATAAAGTTATAGGCTATTATGATCCAATTGTACTCATTGACTGGCTCAGTGGGCTCACTTAGTGGGGAGGGGTTGCAGCCTAGTGGTTAGAGCGTCGGACTCACGACTGAAAGGTCCGGGGTTCGATTCTTGACCAACTCGGAACAATTTGTGTCCTTGAGCAAGATACTTAACTCTGCATTGCTTCAGTTCACCCAGCTGTAAAATGGATGCCAGCATTAGCTGGGGTAATTGAGGCTGTGTGTGGCGACCCCCCAGTCCTTGGGCTGACAGCCGTACGCAACCTTCAGATGCGCTGCGCAATAGCTGCGGCTGAGCTGTCGGTTGCACATCTGCCCATTCAAACAAGAATCAAGTCGCCAGCCCACCGGACCTTCGAGATATTCGACGATTCTGCCAAAGGGTCGGATTTTTCCCATAAGCGCCAATCAGCACGGTGCCTCAGTACAGCCTTGCCAAGCCTCCAAATTTCATCAGCACGTCGACCGCATGTGTCTGCATCAGCTCTAAATTCATTGGTCACTGGCCTTCACTCACGCGGAGCTTCTGGACCTTCAACAGGTGGCACCAGCTACTGTAATCAAATTGTAATAACAGTCGATAAATTCACTTGAGAAGCTACCCTCATCAAAGCATGCTCAATACAGAATTAGCGGCTGCATTAATTTGTTTAGTTAGCAACAGCTCAGAGACTCAAATTATGTCAGAGACCCGCTACAATAAGGTTTCGGCTTGCAAAAACAACAAAAACGAGGCTAAAAAAGTAACAGAGAAACTACCAGCATCTCTATATTATACATGCATATTTAACTAAAGAAACGGTTCGTGCCAGCCCTCTTTGTTGGCTTTTTTTCCACCCCACATCTCCCAGCTCCTTGCACCTGCCCCACCCCAATCAATTTGAGCGTAGGTGCGTGAATAATTAACACGAATCCTGCAGTCATAAACTTACTGCGGTGAGTTCTGCTCGTTTCATCCGATTTTTATCGATAATAATGACTGGAACTTATAGTGAGTGGCGTTTAGTGCACCACATGGACATGTAGGTCTGTCTGTCTGTCTGTCTGTCTGTCTGTCTGTCTGTCTGTCTGTCTGTCTGTCTGTCTGTCTGTCTGTCTGTCTGTCTGTCTGTCTGTCTGTCTGTCTGTCTGTCTGTCTGTCTGTCTGTCTGTCTGTCTGTCTGTCTGTCTGTCTGTCTGTCTGTCTGTCTGTCTGTCTGTCTGTCTGTCTGTCTGTCTGTCTGTCTGTCTGTCTGTCTGTCTGTCTGTCTGTCTGTCTGTCTGTCTGTCTGTCTGTCTGTCTGTCTGTCTGTCTGTCTGTCTGTCTGTCTGTCTGTCTGTCTGTCTGTCTGTCTGTCTGTCTGTCTGTCTGTCTGTCTGTCTGTCTGTCTGTCTGTCTGTCTGTCTGTCTGTCTGTCTGTCTGTCTGTCTGTCTGTCTGTCTGTCTGTCTGTCTGTCTGTCTGTCTGTCTGTCTGTCTGTCTGTCTGTCTGTCTGTCTGTCTGTCTGTCTGTCTGTCTGTCTGTCTGTCTGTCTGTCTGTCTGTCTGTCTGTCTGTCTGTCTGTCTGTCTGTCTGTCTGTCTGTCTGTCTGTCTGTCTGTCTGTCTGTCTGTCTGTCTGTCTGTCTGTCTGTCTGTCTGTCTGTCTGTCTGTCTGTCTGTCTGTCTGTCTGTCTGTCTATCTATCTATCGGTCTCTGCCCAGTAACGCGGTGTAACTTTTACAACTTCACATCATTGCCCAGAAAGCGCTGGAGCATAAGTATTTATACGAGCCATCAGCCGTCTCCCACAGACTCTCGCACCGAGAGTCATCCTAGAACAAAACAGATGGAAAGTCGGAATCCAAAATATCATTTTCTGCATTGTAAAAACTCCTCTTTTAAAAGCGGGACCAATGCAGCAGCCCAGTTTTGATTTAAGGTGTCATAAAAGTGCTCTTTCTCGCAAAGAAGCTTTGGAGAATTTCGAATCAGCTGGACCTTGCTGCGAATGTGAAGTGACCATGGAGTCTTAAAGGGAGATTCTGGAGCTGAGGACTCCTATATCATCGTAGTTGCTACATCAGAGGTTGACAGAAAATTTACTCCAAGGGTCAGATAAAGAATTCGCTCGTAGATCATTGCTGCCGGCCAGATGAGAGAGAAAAGGAGAAGGAATGGAAGAGAGAGGAGATATAGAAGAGGGGGAGAGGCGAGAGGAGAGAGAAGAGGGGAGAGAGAAGAGAGGAGAAAGGAGGGTAGAGAGGGGCGGGGAGAGAAAAGGGCAGAGAGAAGAGAAAGGAGCTGAGAATAGATGCAAATCTTGAGCGGGAAGACTCGAAAATTTCAAAGGACTCGAAAGCCGGATAGAGAGGCTTCACGGGCCGGATTCTGTTCTACATCAAAAGGTTTCCATAATCGAAATTCAAGAAAGATATTAGTGAAACATCTACGAATAATCAGCATTATCTCTGCCATAAATTTTGTTAATTCTATAGATTATCTATGTAGAGTTAATTTCTAAACTGAGCAGTCAGTGGAGATCAGTGGCACCTAAATTTGACCCCAGGGGGAGGGCAGGTGACCTCTTTAACCGTCCCTAAGACTGGATTCCCACGTCAATTGTTGAGAGGCTGCCAGGCAAGTAAGGAACACAAGAGGGGACAAAGGGGGTCGCCGCCCCCATCTCTTCCTCTCTCCATCTCCCTCTCTCCCTCTGTATCTCCCTCTCCCTCTCTCTCTCTCCCTCTCCCTCTTTTCCTCTCTCCCTCTCCCTCTCTCCCTCTCCCTCTCTCCCTCTCCCTCTCTTCCCCTCCCTCTCCCTCTCCCTCTTTTCCTAAATTCAGCTAGATTTCCTTTTTTATTTTCTCAGCCAGATATCTACATTAAGTCGTCCATGACGGGAAAATCCCGCCAGTTCCGCCCAGAAAACTTTCCTGTGATTCACCAACTCTCACAGATCCGCTCCGTCACTTTCTTTCCACTTTTCCCCCTCTCTCTCTCCCTGTTCCTCTCTATAAGTTGTTAGCAATCTTCAGTTCCCGCCAACCCCTGCACCCCCATATTTGAATTTATTTGGAATCTTCAACACACACACACTGTGCAAAAAGCAACAGCTGGTCTCTTCTCCTTTTAGCGAAATTCTTTCGTTTTTCCCCGATTATAACTAACAGTGGGCTTCATATGCCGAAGATTCACCGCCTTTATGCGGTTGATTACGAGCTAAAATACTGAAGTTGATTATTTCATATATGAAATGGCTATTAATATTAAGATTGGAGTGTTTTACCCCTCTTCACCCTAAGTCGCAGAACTTCGGGATAAAAACTGATCAAGAGAGAAGCACGTGGGTGGGTCCCCGACTTTGTTAGGAAACAATGAAAAGCTTTTAAGGCTCATTGATAGGTAGGTATGCTTATAAGTATTTGTATAGAATTAGGCTCAAAACACTTGATAGCCTGCACTCTCTGTGCATGGGCCCTATGACATCATATGCACAACGGCCTATTATACACGTAAAATATACACATGGACATCTGTTAGACAGGAATTGACATCTGTTAGACAGGAATTGACATCTGTTAGACAGGGATTGACATCTGTTAGACAGGAATAGACATCTGTTAGACAGGAATTGACATCTGTTAGACAGGTATTGACATCTGTTAGACAGAAGTTGACATCTCTTAGACAGAAATCGACATCTGTTAGACAGGATTTGACATCTGTTAGACAGAAGTCGCCATCTGTTAGACAGGAATTGACATCTGTTAGACAGTAACGTCTGTTAGATGAGAAAGTCTCTCGGATAATGCTAGACAGGTGCCACTCAAGCTCGTCAGCTACTTGTAGTTTAAATTTGCGCGAAAATAGGACATTGATTAAACAAACTAAGGTTCTATTTAGCCATCTGTGGCAGTCTCTTTCTCAGTTGTTCGTATCGGATTGGAACTTTTCATTTTGGGTCTCCAGAGTGTCTCTTTCTGTTCGAAGTCTAAAACACCTGCTAGGCAGAAACATCTGGTTTACATAAGTTTCTATTCATCCATTCTGCCTACGATCTTTCCTTTAGCTCACCCTAAAAGACCATCCAGCAACTTATCAACGCGCTTTCACGGCAACACGGCAACGCCTTACCTCAGTCAGGTCGCCTCCCGCCTTGCCGAAAGTCCCTCCAGTAGACAGCAGCCTCCGCGAGCCTGGCTGTAGCGTCGAGGACGCCTGTTGAATCTCCTCGCCAGCCTCGGCGCTGTGCTTGATTGTCGCCGCAGGCTGCACCGGCCCCAGACACGGCTCGAGCAGGTCCGGCAGAAACTCCGGCGTCCTGTGCCAGTGCCTGGCGTACAGAAACAACAGCAGAGTGGCCAGCAGAAGGAGGCAGACAAAGACCGCTATCGCGGCTAGAACGCTCGAGTCAGTCAGCAGGGAGCCGCGATTGATGACGTCACCGTCGCGTCTGACACCGTTTAACGGATTGCGCGTTCTGCTCCCACCTCCGCTGTCTACCACTCGACTGTACGGCACCGAGTCGTCAACGAGGATGAAGAATTCGCAGGTGGAGCTCAGACTCTTCGGCTTGCCATGATCCTTGGCCACCACGGTGACAAGCTTTGGCCCGATGCTTCTGTAGTCCATTTTCACGGCCACTTGCACCTCGCCAGTGTCTTCGTCAATCTTTAACAGGCTGTTTCGTAGCATGCTGAATTGAAGGCGCCCGTTAGTCATTTTGTCATGATCATCGTCCTTGGCATTAACTTTCACCACCGTGTGTCCGATGCCCTCTTTCCAAGAGACTGTGTGGTTATACCGACGCGCTTTACCATTGCAGGGGTACACAATCTGCGGCGAGTGGTCATTGACGTCCTGAACAACTACGGTCACCGTGCTGGTGACCGTGTGTCCAGCCGAACCGTGACCGGCATCCCTGGCCACCAGCAGGAACTGGAACTCACTCACCCTCTCGCTGTCCAAGCTGTCAGTAGCCTGCAGATAAAACCTGCCGTGCTCTTCAAGTACTTGAAACGGCAGTCGATCCAGCAATCTCAGAGGCTGCAACGTCAAGGACAGTTGGCCAACCTTGTCGGGATCGGTGACGTTAATCTCGCCGATAGGATATCCAGTCGAGTTGTTCTCAAACACCGTGAAAGTCATGCGCTGCTCCATCTGGGGCTTGTTGTCGTTCACGTCTTTGAGACGAATCTCCAGGTTAATCGAGTTGGACCTGGCCGGCGTGCCTTTGTCTCGAGCAACTACAACTATTTGAAAAAGGTCGCCAGGTAGGTTGAGCGTTTCTCGATCCAGCGCCCGCCGGATGAAAATATGGCCATTATTATAGATACCGAAAGCCTCAAACGGATACAAATTCTGTTGGTCCATTGAGAACACCACTGTGCCGTTTTCCCGATAGTCCGGATCCAGCGCGCTTACTGTCGCGAAAACTGTATTTGGCGACAGGTTCTCAGCGATTTCGACTGTTTTAGCGTCGCTTAGCGAGCTTTTCCCGAGCACAGCGTGCACCTTGAGCATTGGACTGTTATCGTTGAGGTCCAGAATGCGGATATTGACACTCGTGTTTGCACTTCTCTGCGGCGTACCGTGATCGCTGCACATTATCCGCACTTTGATCTGGACCTCGGTTACCGATGGGTTGATAGATGGGTTTCTCAGAAACTCTTCGCGATCCAGTCCATGTCCAGTTTTAGTGCGCAAGTAGTACTCGACTCCTGGCAAAATTTTCTTCAAAGTGAAGTGTTCCCGATCTTTGGTGTCAAGAATTTCACACGTAACCTGGCCGTTGAGTCCCTTGTCTCGGTCAGCTGGAGTTATTATTGCTACCGTCATTGATTCCGCTTGGTTCTCCACTATGCTGGCCATGTGCTGACCTTCGTCTGTCAAGTAGTGCACGCTGACTACAGGAGTTTCGTCATTATCGTCAAGCACAATGATAGTCACGGTAGCAGTTGAGAGTCGGTTGCGAGTACTGTATGGCACTCTATTTCGAGCAATAATAGCCAGCTTGTACTCTGTTGCCTCTTCATAGTCCAGCTGGCGTATTAGCACAACATTTCCGGTGCTTCGAGTAGAATCGACCCGGAAGTGTCGCTGGATGGCGCTCAGATCGGCCTGATGCGGGTCCAACTCGTACAGAATCTCAGCATTGACACCTTCGTCTTCGTCCTTAGCAACAACTCGAGCAACGATAGCGTTGGGTTTCCTACTCTCAAGCAATCGTATTGTCTGGCCTCTGGAGCTGCTGCGCTCGAAATGCGGATAAATATCGTTGCGATCTGTCACGTTGACAATGATCCGCGTGCTGCCTTTCTGCTCTCCGGAATCGATCGCTGTCAAAACGAATTCGTACGAGGCTGTGGTCTCTCGGTCAAGCGGCGTCTTCAGCTCCAACCAGAGCTGACCGTTTGCTCGACTGCCGCGACTGCGCGAGCTCTCGTGTTTTAGACCGAACGGCGAGCTGTCTGGCATGAGAATGTACCGCTGCACCGCATTCTCGTCCGAGTCCAAGTCCGTTGCCACTGGCAACCGTTCCAAGTGTCCAGGCTGAGTGTCCTCCGGAATGAAGAACGCCTTTGAAGCCGTCTCGAAGCGCGGAGTATGATCGTTTCGATCTCTTAGCCCGACGCGGAGAACTTTTCTCTGCAGCGGGGTTGTCCGGTGGCTAATAAATGTCAGGTCCAACTGACAGATTAATCTGTCATTTTCGCAGCAAAGTTTATCATTTTGACACATAACATCTCGATCGAGTGTCTTCTTGGCTTTTAGTAAACCGGATTCCTTGTCGAATGTCACGTAGGGGTGCGGCAGCAGTTGATAAGAGTTCGAATCGATGCCATTGTTGTGCAGTAGTATTCTCGAGTCGGGCAGCTCAGAATCCTGCGGTATGTCTTCGTCAATTGTCGCATCGAAAGTAGATTGCAAGCAGTACGATGCACAAACAGCGACTGCAAGAACAAAGACTGTTAGTAGAAACTGCCTTGTCATTGTATTGTGAAAGTGCGATTAATCACTGCATCAAAATGTTCCTTGGGTAAAAACTTAAGCAAACTTCAAAGCATGACAATATGATACAGATGCTTGTTTCGTATTTCCTTCTGTATTAGTTGCTTCTTAAATGATTTCAGGCAACACAGTTGATCTTGCCTTGATGAAGAATGCGCAGCATTGGCTGCTTACACTGGGCACCCAATTGCAGCCCGATCTGTGGACGATTTTTTATTGACAGCCAAACGCAAGCTACCCAATTGGACGGTGAGGAGAGATTAGTCTAAATTGGCGTCCCATAATAAACGGGAGTGTAGATTTATTGCTATTTACTTAGTACACTACTTGTCCGCAGTAGTTTGTAGGTAATTTTACTTCAACTAACACACCGATAAACTCACACACTCAAGCGCCAACTCACTTAACTCCCACTTATAAAATTCCTTATGAACTCACTAAAAAAATATTCATTAACTAATTCGTAAACTTACTCAGAAACTCACTCATAAACTTATTCATTACCTCATTCATAAAATTCTCAGAAACTCACTCATAAACTTACTCAAGAACTCACTCATAAGCTTAATTCATGAACTCACTCATAAAATTCCTCATTAACTCACTCATTAACTCACCCATAAACTGACCCATGAACTCATGCACTCAATCATCAACTTACTAACTTACTTAGTAAAAATGAGAAAATGAGACTTAAAAGAAAACGGTTAAGAAAGCTAATTAGCATAGCAAAGCAATTAATTACACAGTTTTTACACTACACACTACAAAACACACTACACCTAACCGGTATCATGTAAAATCATAGCTCAGACAGAGAGGGCAGATGGGTGAAAAACGAGGGGGGGGGTTGAGTGTACAAAAACGCAATGTACATACATTCCCGGGAGTGTACACACACTCCAACACCTCTCTTACCCTCCCTCTTAGCCCTTATGGCTATGCGTTCCTTTCTATCCATCCAGCCAGGCCCCATGCGGTTGGTTAAGGAAAGAAAGACAGGACTGCGACCAACAGAGAAAAGGTAAGACCCATGAGTCCATGACCTGTCCCACCACTGCCCGACTCGTTTATGAGCTTGTAGACTCATTTCTTCAGTGACTCAGGCTCAAAAATTCACAAGGTGAAGCTCATTGTCATTAAGTCTTCTTGCTGTCTGAATGCAAGGCGTGAAATAAAGTAAAATCCTTTAAATTTAACTACACTGGTTAATCCCCATTGCCAACCAAGAAGCTACTCAGTCTCACTGTACACTTGGTGCGCCACACAACTGTAAGTTGATACTCTACCTGTCTTTCCTTCTTAGCACCTCATCTAGTCAATTTTACTAAATTAGGCGCCAATTCTACTAATTTAAGCGCCAATTCTACTAAATTAGGCGTCAAATCTACTAAATTAAGCGCCAGTTCTACTAAATTAAGCGCCAATTCTACTAAATTAAGCGCCAACTCTACTAAATTAAGCGTTAGTTCTACTAAATTAAGCGCCAGTTCTACTAAATTAAGCGCCAACTCTACTAAATTAAGCGCCAACTCTACTAAATTAAGCGCCAGTTCTACTAAATCAAGCGCCAATTCTACTAAATCAAGCGCCAATTCTTCTAAATCAAGCGCCAATTCTACTAAATTAAGCGCCAATTCTACTAAATCAAGCGCCAATTCTACTAAATCAAGCGCCAATTCTACTAAATTAAGCGCCAATTCTACTAAATTAGGCGCCAATTCTACTAAATTAAGCGCCAATTCTACTAAATTAAGCGCCAATTCTACTAAATCAAGCGCCAATTCTACTAAATTAAGCGCCAACTCTACTAAATCAAGCGCCAATTCTACTAAATTAAGCGCCAATTCTACTAAATTAAGCGCCAGTTCTACTAAATTAAGCGCCAATTCTACTAAATTAAGCGCCAATTCTACTAAATTAAGCGCCAACTCTACTAAATTAAGCGCCAAATCTACTAAATTAAGCGCCAATTCTACTAAATTAAGCGCCAATTCTTCTAAATTAAGCGCCAATTCTACTAAATTAAGCGCCAATTCTTCTAAATTAAGCGCCAATTCTACTAAATTAAGCGCCAAATCTACTAAATTAAGCGCCAATTCTACTAAATTAAGCGCCAGTTCTACTAAATTAAGCGCCAATTCTACTAAATTAAGCGCCAGTTCTACTAAATTAGGCGCCAATTCTACTAAATTATGCGCAAATTCTACTAAATTAGGCGCTAATTCTACTAAATCAAGCGCCAATTCTACTAAATTAAGCGCCAATTCTACTAAATTAAGCGCCAATTCTACTAAATTAAGCGCTAATTCTACTAAATTAAGCGCCAATTCTACTAAATTAAGCGCCAATTCTACTAAATTAAGCGCCAATTCTACTAAATTAGGCGCCAATTCTACTAAATTAAGCGCCAATTCTACTAAATTAAGCGCCAATTCTACTAAATTAAGCGCCAGTTCTACTAAATCAAGCGCCAATTCTACTAAATTAAGCGCCAACTCTACTAAATCAAGCGCCAATTCTACTAAATTAAGCGCCAATTCTACTAAATTAAGCGCCAGTTCTACTAAATTAAGCGCCAATTCTACTAAATTAAGCGCCAGTTCTACTAAATTAAGCGCCAATTATACTAAATTAAGCGCCAATTATACTAAATTAGGCGCCAATTCTACTAAATTATGCGCAAATTCTACTAAATTAGGCGCTAATACTACTAAATCAAGCGCCAATTCTACTAAATTAAGCGCCAATTCTACTAAATTAAGCGCCAATTCTACTAAATTAAGCGCTAATTCTACTAAATTAAGCGCCAATTCTACTTAATTAAGCGCCAATTCTACTAAATTAAGCGCCAATTCTACTAAATTAAGCGCCAATTCTACTAAATTAGGCGCCAATTCTACTAAATCAAGCGCCAATTCTACTAAATTAAGCGCCAATTCTACTAAATTAAGCGCCAGTTCTACTAAATCAAGCGCCAATTCTACTAAATTAAGCGCCAATTCTACTAAATCAAGCGCCAGTTCTACTAAATTAAGCGCCAATTATACTAAATTAAGCGCCAATTCTACTAAATTAAGCGCCAGTTCTACTAAATTAAGCGCCAGTTCTACTAAATTAAGCGCCAATTCTACTAAATTAAGCGCCAGTTCTACTAAATTAAGCGCCAGTTCTACTAAATTAAGCGCCAATTCTACTAAATTAAGCGCCAATTCTACTAAATTAAGCGCCAATTCTACTAAATTAAGCGCCAATTCTACTAAATTAAGCGCCAATTCTACTAAATTAAGCGCCAATTCTACTAAATTAAGCGCCAATTCTACTAAATTAAGCGCCAATTCTACTAAATTAAGCGCCAATTCTACTAAATTAAGCGCCAATTCTACTAAATTAAGCGCCAAATTTACTAAATCAAGCGCCAATTTTACTAAATTAAGCGCCAATTCTTCTAAATTAAGCGCCAACTCTACTAAATCAAGCGCCAATTCTACTAAATTAAGCGCCAACTCTACTAAGTTAGGCGTCAATTAGGTCAATTAGTCGTCTGTTGACCCAGAAATGGAAGTTTTTATTGTTCCCAGATTCTGTCTATGGCTAAATGTAAAAATCTGGTTAACGCCTAAAAGTTTTATAGCAGTACAACTTTAAATAATATTGCGAATCAGTAACTGAACTCTAAAATGGCATGCAACCGGCCTTTACAGACAAATATGAGCGTCAATGGAGCACCAGCAACAGCCGGCAATCTTGGCGAACAACTCGATGATGAGTGCCAGCTGTGGCAGCGAGCTCTGAGACTGCTCAGCAATCGCCAGGGCATCGAACTGCCATGGAATGAACGACTGTCTTGGACTCTCAAAGGTGTCTGCATGCCGATCAACCTGTCACGCTTGGCTCGAACTTGGCTGCTGGATCTGTGCAACGAATCAGACCAGAGGCAAGCTAGCATTGACCGACTGGAAGAGGCTGAGCGGCATGCTCGGGCTGACTTGAGATACAGCCAAGAAAAGATGCAGCTGTATAGAGAGAAGCTGGCCTCATTGCAACAGGTAAATGAGAATTAGTTTCAAGGGGCTGATTTCTAAGAAAAAGTAGCTGTGTTAGAGGTGTTTGATATTTCCTAGGATTTCCTAGCTTCCTGAGTGGAAATAGGGCCGGATTTCCATAGATTGATGGAAGCTTCCTGGGTGGAAATAGGGGCGGATTTCCATGGATTGATGGAAGCTTCCTGAGTGGAACTAGTGGCGAATTTCCAAGGGTTGATGGAAGCTTCCTGAGTGGAACTAGGGGCATTTTTCCATGGATTGATGAAAGCTTCCCAAGTGGAAATAGGGGCGGATTTCCATGGATTGATGGAAGCTTCCTGAGTGGAAATAGGAGCGGATTTCCATGGATTGATGGAAGCTTCCTGGGTGGAAATAAGGGCGGATTTCCATAGATTAATAGAAGCTTCCTGGGTGGAAATAGGGGCGGATTTCCATGGGTTGATGGAAGCTTCCTGAGTGGAAATAGGGGCGGATTTCCATGGGTTGATGGAAGCTTCCTGGGTGGAAATAGGGGCGGATTTCCATGGGTTGATGGAAGCTTCCTGAGTGGAAATAGGGGCGGATTTCCATGGATTGATAGAAGCTTCCTGGATGGAAATAGGGGCGGATTTCAATAGATTGATGAAAGCTTCCCAAGTGGAAATAGGAGCGGATTTCCATGGATTGATGGAAGCTTCCTGGGTGGAAATAGGGGCGGATTTCCATAGATTGATAGAAGCTTCCTGGGTGGAAATAGGGGCGGATTTCCATAGATTGGTAGAAGCTTCCTGAGTGGAAATAGGGGCGGATTTCCATGGGTTGATGGAAGCTTCCTGGGTGGAAATAGGGGCGGGTTTCCATAGATTGATGGAAGCTTCCTGGGTGGAAATAGGGGCGGATTTCCATAGATTGATAGAAGCTTCCTGGGTGGAAATAGGGGCGGATTTCCATAGATTGGTAGAAGCTTCCTGAGTGGAAATAGGGGCGGATTTCCATGGGTTGATGGAAGCTTCCTGAGTGGAAATAGGGGCGGATTTCCATGGATTGATGGAAGCTTCCTGGGTGGAAATAGGGGCGGGTTTCCATAGATTGATGGAAGCTTCCTGGGTGGAAATAGGGGCGGGTTTCCATAGATTGATAGAAGCTTCCTGGGTGGAAATAGGGGCGGATTTCCATGTGTTGATGGAAGCTTCCTGGGTGGAAATAGGGGCGGATTTCCATGGGTTGATGGAAGCTTCCTGAGTGGAAATAGGGGCGGATTTCCATGGGTTGATGGAAGCTTCCTGGGTGGAAATAGGGGCGGATTTCCATGGGTTGATGGAAGCTTCCTGAGTGGAAATAGGGGCGGATTTCCATGGGTTGATGGAAGCTTCCTGAGTGGAAATAGGGGTGGATTTCCATGGGTTGATGGAAGCTTCCTGGGTGGAAATAGGGGCGGATTTCCATGTGTTGATGGAAGCTTCCTGGGTGGAAATAGGGGCGGATTTCCATGGGTTGATGGAAGCTTCCTGAGTGGAAATAGGGGCGGATTTCCATGGGTTGATGGAAGCTTCCTGGGTGGAAATAGGGGCGGATTTCCATGGGTTGATGGAAGCTTCCTGGGTGGAAATAGGGGCGGATTTCCATGGGTTGATGGAAGCTTCCTGAGTGGAAATAGGGGCGGGTTTCCATAGATTGATAGAAGCTTCCTGGGTGGAAATAGGGGCGGATTTCCATGGGTTGATGGAAGCTTCCTGGGTGGAAATAGGGGCGGATTTCCATGGGTTGATGGAAGCTTCCTGAGTGGAACTAGGGGCATTTTTCCATGGATTGATGAAAGCTTCCCAAGTGGAAATAGGGGCGGATTTCCATGGATTGATGGAAGCTTCCTGAGTGGAAATAGGAGCGGATTTCCATGGATTGATGGAAGCTTCCTGGGTGGAAATAAGGGCGGATTTCCATAGATTAATAGAAGCTTCCTGGGTGGAAATAGGGGCGGATTTCCATGGGTTGATGGAAGCTTCCTGAGTGGAAATAGGGGCGGATTTCCATGGGTTGATGGAAGCTTCCTGGGTGGAAATAGGGGCGGATTTCCATGGGTTGATGGAAGCTTCCTGAGTGGAAATAGGGGCGGATTTCCATGGATTGATAGAAGCTTCCTGGATGGAAATAGGGGCGGATTTCAATAGATTGATGAAAGCTTCCCAAGTGGAAATAGGAGCGGATTTCCATGGATTGATGGAAGCTTCCTGGGTGGAAATAGGGGCGGATTTCCATAGATTGATAGAAGCTTCCTGGGTGGAAATAGGGGCGGATTTCCATAGATTGGTAGAAGCTTCCTGAGTGGAAATAGGGGCGGATTTCCATGGGTTGATGGAAGCTTCCTGGGTGGAAATAGGGGCGGGTTTCCATAGATTGATGGAAGCTTCCTGGGTGGAAATAGGGGCGGGTTTCCATAGATTGATGGAAGCTTCCTGGGTGGAAATAGGGGCGGATTTCCATGTGTTGATGGAAGCTTCCTGGGTGGAAATAGGGGCGGATTTCCATGGGTTGATGGAAGCTTCCTGAGTGGAAATAGGGGCGGATTTCCATGGGTTGATGGAAGCTTCCTGGGTGGAAATAGGGGCGGATTTCCATGGGTTGATGGAAGCTTCCTGAGTGGAAATAGGGGCGGATTTCCATGGGTTGATGGAAGCTTCCTGAGTGGAAATAGGGGTGGATTTCCATGGGTTGATGGAAGCTTCCTGGGTGGAAATAGGGGCGGATTTCCATGTGTTGATGGAAGCTTCCTGGGTGGAAATAGGGGCGGATTTCCATGGGTTGATGGAAGCTTCCTGAGTGGAAATAGGGGCGGATTTCCATGGGTTGATGGAAGCTTCCTGGGTGGAAATAGGGGCGGATTTCCATGGGTTGATGGAAGCTTCCTGGGTGGAAATAGGGGCGGATTTCCATGGGTTGATGGAAGCTTCCTGGGTGGAAATAGGGGCGGATTTCCATGGGTTGATGGAAGCTTCCTGGGTGGAAATAGGGGTGGATTTCCATGGGTTGATGGAAGCTTCCTGGGTGGAAATAGGGGCGGATTTCCATAGATTGATGGAAGCTTCCTGGGTGGAAATAGGGGCGGATTTCCATAGATTGATGGAAGCTTCCTGGGTGGAAATAGGGGCGGATTTCCATGGGTTGATGGAAGCTTCCTGAGTGGAAATAGGGGCGGATTTCCATGGGTTGATGGAAGCTTCCTGGGTGGAAATAGGGGCGGATTTCAATAGATTGATGGAAGCTTCCCGGGTGGAAATAGGGTTGGATTTCTGGGCTAGACGGTAATTGAGATTGTAAGGGCATAAAAAATCATTCAAAAATATTTTTCCTCTAATCTTCAGTCCTCGTTGGACTCGGCTCGCTCCTCGAACTTCCTTGACTCAGTGCCGGACTCGCTGTTGCTACCCGCCTCAGTTTCGAATGCTTCATCATCGAATCGCGAAGCAGAACTGCTCAACTCCAAGTCGGTAGCCAATAGCCGTGCCAAAGCTCTGGAGTCGCGGGTGGAGTCACAGGCGGCGGAGATCAGCCGCCTACGCCGGAAGCTACAGGACTCCGAGCGGACTGAAGCCGAACGGCACAAACGGCAGTTGGAAATTTTTCGCAGTTTAAAGCAGCGCAAGCCGACAAAAAACTCCCCGATAGACAACCGGATGCTGGATATTATTGACAGCTACGAGACTCAGCTGCATCGGATGCGGCTGGAACTGCAGGCCTGCGGTGAGCTGCTTTTAGTGATATGACAGCTGGTCTGTTTAGAATGCGTTAATGTGATAGTCAATCAATTAATCAATCAATCAGTCAATCAATCAATCAATCAATCAATCAGTCAATCAATCAATCAATCAACCAATCAATCAATCAACCAATCAAGCCATCAATCAATTAATAAATTAATCAACCACCCAATCAATCAATCAAGCTAACCAATCAATCAATCAATCAATCAATCAATCAAGGCATCCCTGAAGAAGCCGGCTCAGAATCGGCGGCCGCGCCAACCTCAGCAGCAGCAGCAGCAGCAGACGGAGGCTCCGAGGACCTCCTGCAGGCAGTCCCGGGCCGAGGCTACCGCGTCACCATCGAGCAGCTGAACCGGCAGATCGCCAGCCTCACGGACCAGCTGCAGTCCATGGAGAGCGAGCGCGACCTGCTGTGCACCGAGCTGGAGTCCCGGCCAACCAACAGTGACCACGTACTGCTGATGTCGAAACTGCAACGATGCGAGCGACTTCTTCGCCGGCACAACATCGACATCGGCAAGGAGGCATCAACGGCGGCAGCTGGTCGAGATTTCAGCACCCGAGTGGAAGACATCGACCTGCTGCCATTGTCGGTGTGCCAGAAACACCTCAAGGACTCAGCCAGACTGCTGGGCATCGAAGATCTGAAACAGCTGCGCGAGGCTCTGACAGATTTGGTGAGCATATCGGATGCATACGGCATCGCGCATCCTATAGTGGCCAAGATACAGGCCATTGTACTCGATGATGAAGCGTCCCAGCATCTTCTTCAGCAACATCAACAGCAACAATCTGTCAATCAGTCGCAGAAGAGTAAAGATCGCGTTAACCTTCTGGTTCCGGTGCTGGAGCAGTGGAGAGATCAGCTGATCCGGCTGCCAGAGTTGCAGCAGTCCTTGGAGCGCCTGTTTATGCAACTGTATCCTTGGTCGGCTGTGGAAAAACTACAGGTGGGTTTTTTATTGAACCTGCTGTACAGTACACTGTACTGTAAATATTTTTGCATGTTTTAATACTATAAAGATTCTATAAAGACATCTGACTTATCGATATCCGCCCTTAAACCCCCTGGATATCCACACCTAAACCCACCTAAATACTCGTATCCACCCCTAAAACCCCTGACCCTAAACCCACCTGGATATCCGCACCTAAACCCACCTGGATATCCACCCTTAAAGCCAACTGGATATCCGCCCCTAAACCTCGCTATATCCGCTTCTAAACCCATCTCGATATCGGCCCCTAAACCCCATGGATATCCGCCCCTAAACCTACATGGATATCCGCCCCTAAACCTACATGGATATCCGCCCCTAAACCTACATGGATATCCGCCCCTAAACCTACATGGATATCCGCCCCTAAACCCACATGGATATCCGCCCCTAAACCCACCTGAATATTCGCTTCTAAACCCCCTATATAACTACCTCTGCTCCAGGCCGCCCCAGACACGGTCAGCTTGATCGCCGCAATTGATCGAATGGCATCGGACGAGAATTATGAGCTAGCTCCAACAGACTTGAATGGTGTCGCTAGCAGTGATTCAGCTGGAGCTTCCGGTTCCCAGCAGCAGCCGCCTCATTCGATGCTCCTCGGCATGGTGGATCATTTCCGTAGGCTATTCGACGTTGCTCAGTTGTCGGGAGTTTGCACGAAAATGAATTCAATCTACACAGAGTTGGGCGTCTGTCGCAACGCTATGAACAGTATTAAAGAGTCCCTGGGATTTGTTGAACAAACTCCCATGGAAGCTGTGGTCAGCGCTGTTGACCGGCTGATGCAACTCGAAAGGTTGGCTGTCAACGATAAAATCCAAGAGATTTTCAGTCACGAGGATGTCCAACTAGCGTTCGATCGACTAGAAGAATACGACCAATTTTTTCCGGTGTTTGAAGAGCTCGTTAAGAGCCTCATGACGGTGCTCGGCGTTGATCGTATTGATCAGATTCTGCCTAAAGTGACCGCTCATAAGCGAGTGTTTGACAGTCAAAGTGGCGCTTGATTTTTAATTTTAATGACTAATTGAATCTTTAGACTTTATAAAGCAAAAATTCCCCGTCATCGATATCTTAGAATCAAGTCGTAATTTAAATTCTAGATAACGAACTAGAATCAGGAAGTACGGTAATTGTTTACATTCGTTGCAGAATCATTATTTAGTTGAAATATGTTTGTTACAAATTTACCTTGGTGACAAATGTACGTGTAAGTTTAAACGGCCATTCTTGAAATTGTTATAATGCTTGCAGCTTTGACCGGTTCACATATTGTTTTAAATCAAATTACAAAAGTAACGTAGCGCGCTTGAAGCTTATTTGAATTTATGTACTTGGATCGATCCAAGACGTCTAGTAATTTAAGAATGTTTGCATTCTCCATATCGGTGATGCTTGAGGCATTTGCCTTTTTGTTTTTTTGTACTAGTTGCACGCAATCCTATAGACTCGTGAGCTGTCTTCTGATGTAAAGATTGCACTTTTTTCTTTTTAAATTCCAAAATCCAAAATTGCAAAAATGTGTTATTAATTTTTTACTCCGTCCGCAGTTTTTTTGTTGCCTTATGAATAAGATTGGCTGGCCTGCTGCTTTTTAGCAATTCATGTGCGTATGCATGCGTTTCATTAACAGCTTTCTTATTATTGCTCAAATAAAAAATGCGGTTAAAATAAGTCCCATATACAAATAAGTTTGACATTCGAAGATCGAGTACACCTAATCATTTTTATGCAACTAAGAATTGTTGTAACAGTAGTCCAAAAGTGGAAGCTCAAGAAGCTGTGTGATCTTTGGATGTTAGATCCCTTACTAGGTCACCAAAAAGGATCAGTATAGAGTGGAATGGAGCAATTGAAAAGAATGCATCACTCTGATATCTCAACCAGTAGAATAAAGAAATAGAGAATATTGTGTCTAAAATCGTGGTTCTCTTTTCGCATCCACACGACCAGCAACCTGTATTTTAATCAGAAACAGAATAATAGCCTCCATTTCTATGAAGAAAAGAGAATGAGAATAATTTAGCAAATTCTTTCTTGAAAGAAGACAAACTTAATTAAAGCGGACCGAAAAAAATTATATATGTTCAAAGCAAGCAGGTTCGATGTTTGATTGAAAGTTAAACGTTTTTGTAATATTGTTTGTGATTATTTAAAACTAAAAATACAATTAAACTAGTTTTATTGTTACTACTATAAAAAACAATTTTTATCTTATTTTTGTATTGTTTAAGAAACAAATATTTGTTTTACTAACGCAAATCTGAAAATTTCTAACTAACGAAATTTTCAAGGAAACTTTTGGTAGGTCGTGCACAAAGTTACTTTATAACACTTAAGTTCACCTGATTTTTAATTATTTGATGACTCTATCGTTCCTGTTATTTGTTCTTCATTGCCTCAGGACATTGCTAGCCTAATTTTCAGTTTATGCTTTTCTTAAGCTTTTCATTGAGGTTCGATGTCGGTAGTGAAGGAGGTAAATACATTTTAAAACTAAACTATCTATCACTTTGTAAACCAATTAAATAATGCAAGAAACTATTTCATAATAGCCATAGCAAGTTGGCTTGTAAGCCAGATAGTCCTAGTTCAAAAGGTTGTATAAATATATTATCACTTGGGCAGTTTGAAACAAAGTTGCCTAGTTCAAACTCCTATATTTGGACTTCTTCAAGTTTATGTTGATAAAATAGTTTCAATTTTGATAGGATCATAATTTTGTCTCTATAGGGGTTTTTGATGGTGCTGATTTCAAATTTGAGCTCCATTTTTAGGTAGCTTTAACCCAATTATATGTAGCTTAAAACCAACCACCGGGGCATGGGGAATGGGGGGTTTTAGGGTGGGGAGATTCTTCATGGGGATTGATTTTATCAACATAAACTTGAATAGAGGCATGAAGACCTATTCAAGATTGTGTTGATAAATTCCAATTCTAATAGGGAGGGGGGGGTTATAGCTTAAAACCAACTACCAGGGCATGGGGAATAGGGGGTTTTAGGGTGGGGAGATTCTTCATGGGGATTGATTTTATCAACATAAACTTGAATAGAGGCATGGAGACCTATTCAAGATTGTGCTGACAAATTCCAATTCTAATAGGGGGGAGAGGTTGTAACTCCACGACACGAGAAAAGAGAGAATCCACCAAAGAGTCAACATAATTATGTCAGAAGTTGGTTGAATTCTATAACTTTATCTAAATGAATTTGCTTACCAAAATCAGGTGCTGTTACTTCCTTAATACAATAGAATTAGTAATCTAGCCTTGTACAGTAATTGGTTTTGAGGAGTGAAATGCTTTAAAGTTGCGAATATTGCTTTGGCTGGGTGCAGTGAAAAGACCATAGTGCAAAGATTGAGCCGGTCATGACAGTTTTTAAAAAAAGCAAACAGTGACATCACACTGTCTATGCATTATAACTAAATTGAAAAACTATTATCAGCCAACGTAAAAGACAATTGCATATTAATTTGTAGATATTATTACTCATCTTTAATTGGCCTAATGAAGTTCTAGCATATGTGCTATTAGATTAAAAGTCTAGTGGATACACTTTCAAAAATGTATTTGTGGAAACTTTTTCTCACCAAACATCATTAAGAGAATAGGGAATCGAGTAAATCGTGATTGCATCAACTGTACAGGTAATTTTCTACACTTTTTTTGCATTTTTATAATTTTGGGTGCCCCATAAGTCTCCAATGCAAGTTTTAGAAAAATTGAAAAATCGGAAGTATTTTATCAACATAAACTTGAAGAAGTCCCTATATTTTTATTAACATGCTATGTATGTCTCCCTAAGCATTTTTTGATATGCCATTATGGAAACTGAATATATATATATATATATATTTGTCTATTTTAATTTCAGATTCCTGTCTACTTGTCAAAGCAAGCTATACATGATTTACTTTTATTTGAGGTAAGATAAAATTTTAACTTTCTTTAGGCTTTTTTAATTTAATATAAATTAAACTTTCCTACCTTCAAAAATGCATTCCTTTATACTGATTTTCAGTTTCCAAACAGGCCAAAGGATAATCCATTGAAGCCATCATCTATAATTGATTGCAAATATAAACCAAAGGCACAATGTGTAAGTTTTTGTCTATTAATCTAATTGTATTTTTATTGCTAACAATAACAATATATATTCTTTATAAATATTTATGAAAACATTGTTATCCACACTTTTTGGTGCCTAAGTCTTAGCTAAGTCTTTTTAGCACACATTTTAAGTGCAGTATTATATACAATATGGATGTTCAGCAAATGCAATTAAAATAAATAGATTTTTTAAAATTATTAAAACTTTTGTAAAACATTTATTATATTGCTTTAAGATGACTTTATTATTTCGGCATCATAAACTAGGGCACCAGAAAGCAATCTTGGGTGCTTAAAGTATAGGCAATAAAAAAAGCATGGCAATCAAGACATTCAAATTGTAGCTGCTTATCTTAAATGCATATATTTTTCTTAATAGAAAGGTTTTATTTCTATTTATATGTAAGGCTAAGCCTACATTAGTGAGCTATTGTATTATTGCTTTGCCTTTTAAATCTCTTGACTTTAATTTAAAGCAAAAGAAAATATTGAAAAAATCTGCCATTTGGCTATAGAGGCATTGCAGGCAATGTAATTTTAAAATGCAAAATCTAATGTATGATTTTGTTGAAAAAATTAGCCCCCTATTTTAATTGTTAAAAGTCAATTCATCTTTGATTTAATCAATTAATTAATTATTCAGTCAGTCAGTCAGTCAGTCAGTCAGTCAGTCAGTCAGTCAACACTCAACCAGCCAATTAATCAATCAACCAAAAGGCCGAGCTGTCACTCGCAGTGGACACGAAGTCGCCCAACTACGAGCGCCACCGAGGCCAAGAACTGGGCCAGCTGGCCCCAGAGCAGTTTCCACGCGGTCAGTTTGACCGTCAGCTGCTCCGCTCAATGCCCAAAGCTGGTCAGCAACAGCAACAGCAAAATCGTTTCGTTGTGGCCCGTTTCCATGACAACAGATTGACTCTTTGCCCGATCTCGTCTACCGCTAGACTAGTAATGCAGCCTGTGTTGGAGCATCTGGACTCGGCGGCAGCAAAATCTTCGACCGAGCAGCAGTCGAATGCTGGTGCAGCTGGCGACGATGCAGACGCTGCCAGAGCCGTCACTCTGCGCTTCGCTCGACAGGAGACTCCGGAAGCTCGTCAGCGTAGGGAGCAGAGCTACCGAGTCTGCCAGCGGCTGCTCGAACAGGAACCCTGGACTGGATGCCAGTGGCTGTCAGTTGACGAGGATCAGCCTCTTCGTAGTAATGACGAATTTCTTTTAGGCGTTGTTAATAGCAACAGCGAGAACGAGCCGGTTGCTATGGATACGAGAGAACCAGTGCCTAAAACTGGTGGAGAAGCTAGGGAGGCTGGTGGTAAGTTTTTCATTTTTTTCATGTGCTTAGACTCTTACTTGATGACTAAGAGTTTGACGAAATCAGAGTCTTGATTTATTTAATCCACTGTTGCTTTTGCATCAAAGTTGCAGACTTTTGTGTCTTACCTTTGGTCTGCCACAATTTACACTGGCTGGATCCGTCGTATGTTCTGTCCCGTCTAAAATTGGTCTCTCTCCTTATTGTTCTCTCATTGTCTGAGCTAGACTGGGCCTGCCCCTAGGCTGAGTTTCCTCCCTTTGACTTTCACTTCTCTCTTTACTGCTCTCTTATTGGCTGAGCTAGACTGGGCCTGCCCCCTAGGCTTAGTTTCGTCCCTCTGACTTTCACTTCTCTCTTTACTGCTCTCTCATTGGCTGAGCTAGACTGGGCCTGTCCTAGGCTGAGTTTCGTCCCTCTGACTTTCACTTCTCTCTTTACTGCTCTCTCATTGGCTGAGCTAGACTGGGCCTGCCCTAGGCTGAGTTTCGTCCCTCTGACTTTCACTTCTCTCTTTACTGCTCTCTTATTGGCTGAGCTAGACTGGGCCTGCCCCCTAGGCTTAGTTTCGTCCCTCTGACTTTCACTTCTCTCTTTACTGCTCTCTCATTTGCTGAGCCAGACTGGGCCTGCCCATAGGCTGATTTTCGTCTGTCTTGCGTTCACTGGTGTACATCGAGTTAACTGCTTTATAAGGCCTATTCAAAACCCGTAAATTTGTGTGCCATAGATTATGCTAAAAATCTTTTTACAACCAAATTTTCAGCAATGGGCAGCAGTGGCAACAGCAGCGAGCTGTACCTGAGCCGCCTGTGCCCTCCGGTGTCCTCCGTTTCGTCCGTCGACGAATGCGCCGCCTCAGTTGCCGACTGTGGACGCCCGTCAGTCTCGCTGGCCCGTCTGAAGGCGATGCCTTGCGACGAACGGCTGAGAGCCCTGTTTAAAAGCGCATGCGTGCTGCGATGGACTCAACTGGTCGATTTGCTCAAGCAGTGCGGCATGTCGCACGCGCAACTGACCGAGTCGCTGACGCAGGTTTGTGTAGCAGCTGACTTTTATATCCGCCAAAAATAAGTCAATCGAAGTCCCATTACAAATTATTAAAAATCCCATCTGAAATCTAAGGTCAAAATCCCATCTCAAATCAATCAAAATCCCACATCAAATCAATCAAAATCCCATCTCAAATCAATCAAAATCCCATATCAAATCAATCAAAATCCCATATCAAATCATTAAAATCCCATATCAAATCATCAAAATCCCACATCAAATCAATCAAAATCCCATACTCAAATCAATCAAAATCCCATATCAAATCATTCAAAATCCCATATCAAATCAATCAAAATCCCATATCAAATCAATCAAATTCCCACATCAAATCAATCAAAATCCCATCTCAAATCAATCAAAATCCCACATCAAATCAATCAAAATCTCATACTCAAATCAATCAAAATCCCACATCAAATCAATCAAAATCCCATATCAAATAATTTAAAATCCCATATCAAATCAATCAAATCCCATATCAAATCAATCAAAATCCCATATCAAATCAATCAAATCACATATCAAATCATTCAAAATCCCATATCAAATCATTCAAAATCCCATATCAAATCAATCAAAATCCCACATCAAATCAATCAAATTCCATATCAAATCAATCAAAATCCCATATCAAATCAATCAAAATCCCACATCAAATCAATCAAAATCCCAAATCAAATCAATCAAAATCCCACATCAAATCAATCAAAATCCCACATCAAATCAATCAAAATCCCATCTCAAATCAATTAAAATCCCACATCAAATCATTCAAAATCCCACATTAAATCAATCAAAATCCCATACTCAAATCAATCAGAATCCCCATGATCTCAATTCCCCTTAACTCTCAATGCAGATTCACGGTCACCTAAATGAGCTCGCCTGCTTAGTTCACGGCCAATGGGTGGTGAAATCGGAGATCCTGTACCCGCCTGGCACTCTCAGCATGTACAGCGGCGTCCCCTCCGAGGTGCTGTGCCGCGGTCGGGACTACATTCTCTGCCGGTTTGTCCAGGGCCGCACAGTCACTCGTAAAGAAGTCGCTTCCCTGGTGAAAATGCCTAGCGAAGAGATCTCGCAAATATTGTCGAGAATTTCTAGGATAGTCAGGCCTACAGGGGATTCTGGGCAGCAGCATCATCAGCATCAGCATCATCAAGAGCCTCATCGGGCCCCGAAAATGCGCCTAGCCTTTGTGCTTGACGAGGACACCGAGTATATTCGACGAAATCCGGATGTTGTTAAGAAGGTCAGTTTTGAATGGTTTTTGTGTTTATCTCCTTCCCTGATGTTAATCCACCCTGCTTTGTCCATCCGCCTCCTAATCCTCCTTGAGTGTGTGACCCATCCGCCTCTTAATCCTCCTTGAGTGTGTGACCCATCCGCCCTCTAATCCTCTTTGAGTGTGTGACCCATCCGCCCCTTAATCCTCCTTGAGTGTGTGACCTATCCGCTCCTTAATCCTCCTTGAGTGTGTGACCCATCCGCCCCCTAATCCTCCTTGAATGTTACCCATCCGCCCCTAATTCTCGAGTGAGTGACCCGTCCGCTCCCTAATCCTCCACGGGTGTGTTACTCATCCGACCCCTAATCCTCTTTCAGTGTGGGACCCATCTGCCCCCTAATCCTCCACGGGTGTGTGACCCATCCGCCCCCTTATCCTCTTCCAGTGTGTTACTCATCCGCCCCCTAATCCTCCATGAGTGTGTTACCCATCCGCCCTAATCCTCCACGGGTGTGTTACTCATCCGACCCCTAATCCTCTTTCAGTGTAGGACCCATCTACCCCCTAATCCTCCACGGGTGTGTGACCCATCCGCCCCCTTATCCTCTTCCAGTGTGTTACCCATCCGCCCCTAATCCTTTTCCAGTGTGTTACCCATCCGCCCCCTAATCCTCCATGAGTGTGTGACCCATCCGCCCCCTAATCCTCCTTGAGTGTGTGACCCATCCGCTCCTTAATCCTCCTTGAGTGTGTGACCCATCCGCCCCCTAATCCTCCTTGAATGTTACCCATCCGCCCCTAATTCTCGAGTGAGTGACCCGTCCGCTCCCTAATCCTCCACGGGTGTGTTACTCATCTGACCCCTAATCCTCTTTCAGTGTGGGACCCATCTGCCCCCTAATCCTCCACGGGTGTGTGACCCATCCGCCCCCTTATCCTCTTCCAGTGTGTTACCCATCCGCCCCCTAATCCTCCTTGAGTGTGTTACCCATCCGCCCTAATCCTTTTCCAGTGTGTTACCCATCCGCCCCCTAATCCTCCATGAGTGTGTGACCCATCCGCTCCTTAATCCTCCTTGAGTGTGTGACCCATCCGCCCCCTAATCCTCCTTGAATGTTACCCATCCGCCCCTAATTCTCGAGTGAGTGACCCGTCCGCTCCCTAATCCTCCACGGGTGTGTTACTCATCCGACCCCTAATCCTCTTTCAGTGTGGGACCCATCTGCCCCCTAATCCTCCACGGGTGTGTGACCCATCCGCCCCTTATCCTCTTCCAGTGTGTTACCCATCCGCCCCCTAATCCTCCTTGAGTGTGTTACCCATCCGCCCTAATCCTTTTCCAGTGTGTTACCCATCCGCCCCCTAATCCTCCATGAGTGTGTGACCCATCCGCTCCTTAATCCTCCTTGAGTGTGTGACCCATCCGCCCCCTAATCCTCCTTGAATGTTACCCATCCGCCCCTAATTCTCGAGTGAGTGACCCGTCCGCTCCCTAATCCTCCACGGGTGTGTTACTCATCCGACCCCTAATCCTCTTTCAGTGTGGGACCCATCTGCCCCCTAATCCTCCACGGGTGTGTGACCCATCCGCCCCCTTATCCTCTTCCAGTGTGTTACCCATCCGCCCCCTAATCCTCCTTGAGTGTGTTACCCATCCGCCCCTAATCCTCCACGGGTGTGTGACCCATCCGCCCCTTATCCTCTTCCAGTGTGTTACCCATCCGCCCCCTAATCCTCCTTGAGTGTGTTACCCATCCGCCCCCTAATCCTCCTTGAGTGTGTTACCCATCCGCCCCCCTAATCCTTGAATCCTTAGATAATAAACTGAAAGTCCCCACTACTTCAAGTAACGTATTAATGCAGTCGCAATCCTACAAGTATAAAAACTGATTCCAAATGCCAAACCCGAAGGCCCGCTACTACTGGGACGTCAAGTGGAAGCTGCTGTCTGAGCAGTTGAAGCTAGACAAAGCGTCTCGTCATTTTCGCACCGCTTCGATCTCGGACGCTGCTCAACACTCCGGCTCCGGGTCGTCCCGTCGGTCTCGAACTCGGTCGGCTCGCTACTCGCACTGCGGCGGAGGCGGCGGTGATGCCAGCTCGTCCGATTCGTCCTCGACGACTTCTAGTCGACAGAGTCCCAGTCGTGGTGGAGGCGGCAGTCGAGGAGGTGGGCGGCAGCAGAGACGCCTGTACTCTCGACGCCAGTGCGTGTCCATGTGCGAGAGCGTCGGCGGAGACGAGGTGGATAATAATCAACAATCCAACAATAGTCGGAGTAGAAGTCCCAGCCCGAGGCGGCGTCAGCAAGGTCAACAAGGTCGCGAGTTCGAATCTTCGTCCGGCGGTGGCAGCGAATTGGAACAGCGAATAAGAGCTTTTTTATTGACTAAATTGCAGGTCAGTTTGGGGACCGGGTTCTGCGAATTTTGACTGGTGGGAGGGTGAGACTGCTGGGTGGAGGGTGAAAGTGTTGGGTTGGAGGGTGAGACTGCTGGGTGGAGGGTGAAAGTGTTGGGTTGGAGGGTGAGACTGCTGGGTGGAGGGTGAAAGTGTTGGGTTGGAGGGTGAGACTGCTGGGTGGAGGGTGAAAGTGTTGGGTTGGAGGGTGAGACTGCTGGGTGAAGGGTGAGACTGCTGGGTTGGAGTGTGAGACTGCTGGGTGGAGGGTGAAAGTGTTGGGTTGGAGGGTGAGACTGCTGGGTGAAGGGTGAGACTGCTGGGTTGGAGGGTGAGACTGCTGGGTGAAGGGTGAGACTGCTGGGTTGGAGGGTGAGACTGCTGGGTGAAGGGTGAGACACCATTGGAGATGCAGGGTGTGAGACACCATTGGAGATGCAGGGTGTGAGAAACCATTGGAGATGCAGGGTGTGAGAAACCATTGGAGATGCAGGGTGTGAGACACCATTGGAGATGCAGGGTGTGAGACACCATTGGAGATGCAGGGTGTGAGACACCATTGGAGATGCAGGGTGTGAGAAACCATTGGAGATGCAAGGTGTGAGAAACCATTGGAGATGCAGGGTGTGAGAAACCATTGGAGATGCAGGGTGGGAATCACCATAATACAAGTCACTCCACCCCTCCCTCCCTGAATCGAACCCAGGACCGCATGGTGGCAGGTCTCGAAGAGCTAGTCCGTTTCTATCGCGCCGAGACTGCCTCGCCAGACGGTGGCAGCGGAGACGCTGCCGCAGCAGCAGCCGCCTCCCTTCCAGCATCCGATGAAGCGTGCCGCAGACTGTTCGACTCGGCTGCTGAATCAGCCGGTTTGGTGATCTTTCAGGGCGGCAGTGGCTGCCGTCTGTACGCCTACAGTCCCCAGAGCAGCGGCTCATCCCAATTGGACTCCCAGCCTCCTCACGCGCGTCATCGTCAAGAATTATTAGCCGCATTGAAGGCCGGCAATGCTCAGGTGACGCTGGCCCAACTCAGAGCGCGGTTCGACGCCGCCCAGCTGGAACCGCTGCCCGAATCAACTTTGAAATCGCTAGTTAAAGACTATTGCGTGTTTCGCGGTAAAGCCTATTATGCTAAGGGATATCAGCACTAGATTGATGTATAGCTTTTTTGCTGGATTTATCGCCTGTCAATCTGAATTAACTATTAGCGGAGGAGAAGGGGTGGGTGTTAGCGGAGGAGAAGGGGTGGGTGTTAGCGGAGGAGAAGGGGTGGGTGTTAGCGGAGGAGAAGGGGTGGGTGTTAGCGGAGGAGAAGGGGTGGGTGTTAGCGGAGGAGAAGGGGTGAGTGTTACAGGAGGAGGTGGGGTGGGTGTTAGCGGAGGAGAAGGGGTGGGTGTTAGCGGAGGAGGAGGGGTGAGTGTTACAGGAGGAGGAGGGGTGGCTGTTATAGGAGGAGGATGGGTGGGGGTTCGCGGAGAACTTTGATCAGGTGTGTGATTTTGAGTACTGCTCATGTACTTTATGTTTCATCTGCTACTATGACCGATCTGGCATTTAGATAACTAAAAGTAAAAAATCTAGGATACTAAAAAAATCGATCATTTTAAGGTATTTGTACGTCTTTGACAAGTGACAATAAATTTGTTCTGTCGGTGTTTGAGACATAAACAGGCAATGCTCTTACAGGCGTATCAGGTCAGTTGATTCAATACATAGTTGTGCTTTTTGATAAACAGATAAGCTTGCTTTATTAAGAGTGTCAATTCTTTCTTTATCCATTTTGAACAATTGTGAGAATGGGTACTAGTGGGTGCAGCTGTCAGAACACAGATGTATCAGAGTGAGTTATTTTTTATTGACACGGGTGTACAAGGGTAATGGTAGATTGACCCGGATGTGGAGTGGGTATACTGGTAGATTGACCCGGTTATAGAGTGGGTATACTGGTACCAGGTAGATTGACCCGGATGTAGAGTGGGTATACTGATAGATTGACCCGGATATAGAGTGGGTATACTGGTAGATTGACCCGGATATAGAGTGGGTATACTGGTAGATTGACCCGGTTATAGAGTGGGTATACTGGTACCAGGTAGATTGACCCGGATGTAGAGTGGGTATACTGATAGATTGACCCGGATATAGAGTGGGTATACTGGTAGATTGACCCGGTTATAGAGTGGGTATACTGGTAGATTGACCCGGTTATAGAGTGGGTATACTGATAGATTGACCCGGTTATAGAGTGGGTATACTGGTAGATTGACCTGGATATAGAGTGGGTATACTGGTAGATTGACCCGGATGTAGAGTGGGTATACTAGTAGATTGACCCGGATGTAGAGTGGGTATACTGGTAGATTGACCCGGATATAGAGTGGGTATACTGGTAGATTGACCCGGATGTAGAGTGGGTATACTGGTAGATTGACCCGGATATAGAGTGGGTATACTGGTAGATTGACCCGGATATAGAGTGGGTATACTGGTAGATTGACCCGGTTATAGAGTGGGTATACTGGTAGATTGACCCGGATGTAGAGTGGGTATACTAATAGACTGACTGGTAGATTTCAGTAGTGAACTGGTATGGGTTTTTTTCTATAGTGCAAAAAATTAAGTTTAACAATTGCTTTGAGTTTCTTTATTTCAAATTAAGTCAAATTGATCGTGTGCACTTCACTCGGACAACTCGTAATCGCGGAGCCGAACCTCTAGCCAGATGAATAACTCTATTGTAAGACTGCGGGTGCGTCTTCACTGCTGAACCATCTGAGGCCAGGCGGTGTGGCTTCTGTGGTTGAGATCCATGTGCAGCAGCTGCTGCAGTACCTCCTCCGCTGCTCTGATGGTTCAGCTGGTGATGCTGCTGCAGTAAATGCTGAAGCTGCTGATGCTGCAGTTGCTGCTGGCCAGACTGACACCTCAGAAAGCGCACAATGGCCAGTCGGTATCCTTTGTTCATAAAACAGTAGAACAGAGGATTCAGAAACGCGTTCATGTAGCTGAGTATCCAGAACAGGACGTAGAGCCAATCTGTGCTGGTCAGGTTGGTTGTCCCTGTGACGATCATGTTCTCAACCACTTGCCAGGGCATATTGGTGAGCAGGAAGGAGATCAGTACGCAGGTGACAATGCGGAACGATTTCACCAGTCGGTTGGCCAGGGTTGAACTTCGACGTACATGTACGCCGGCATGCTGACGGGAGAGTCGGCTGTTGACTCCGCTGCCACCAGCTGTACATGTAGCTATTAGCGACTGCGAAGCGGTGTCCACGCAGCTCTCCTGCAGCGAGGAGGCTGCAGCAGCCAAGCGGTGATTGGGGCTTCTTGACTGACGAGCCTGCAATCAGGTTTTAGTGGGTGAACGACTTGAATTGAAATACTTTTAAGACGCTTCGCTTCCTATAACGCAGGCACACGAAATTCAAGAACACGAACCAACTTTTTGTTGCGCACCTTCTCAAACAAGAATCAAGTCGCCAGCCCTCCTTGCGTAGATAGACCTCATGATCACCTTGCGCCACCTTTTGAAGGTGCGGACGGCGTCGGAGTGATGACGGAATGCTTGAGAGACTAGCTGAGGATGTCCAGCAGTTGAGGCTTGTCCACTGTCGAGACTTGATCGACGAAACTAGAGAAATCCGCATCAGGGTGTCCATAGTCACCTGGTGCCACCTGCTGAAGGTCCAGAAGCTCCGCCTGGGTGAAGGCCAGTGACCAACAAAGTCAGAGCTGATGCAGACGCAGACACATGTGATCGGCGTGCTGTTGAAATTTGGAGGCTTGGCAAGGCTGCACTGAGGCACAGTGCTAATTGGCGCACAGGGGTGTACTGAAGACACAGGCGCTTATGGGAAAAATCCGACCTTCTGGCAGAATCGTCGAATATCTCGACGGTCCGGTGGGCTGGCGACTTGATTCTTGTTTGAGAAGGTGCGCAACAAAAAGTTGGTTCGTGTTCTTGAATTTCGTGTGCCTGCGTTGCTCCCTTCCGGCGCAGCAAAAAATTGTCAGGGGGGAATTTTCCCTCCCTCTCGGTAGTTCTACCGTTAAGATTCTTTTTAATGTGTCATTTAACTATTAAGAATAGTTACTGAACTGAGAGGTTTGACCCGGTATAACAAAGACGCAAACTATAAAATGTGATGCATAATGTGAAATTCGATATTTGCTACCAGCTCGCACCAGTTATAAATAGGATAGCCCCGTTTTGTTTTTGTATTATAAAATACATGTAAACTGTTTCGAGAACGTGCGAGTTTAGAGAAGCGCCCCCTGTCTATTGGTGGGCGCCCGTCTCTTAGTGAGCGCCCCTGTCTCTTCGTTGGGCGCCCCTGTCTCTTAGTGGGCGCCCGTCTCTTATGAGCGCCCCCTGTCTCTTCATTGGGCGCCCCTGTCTCTTAGTGGGCGCCCGTCTCTTATGAGCGCCCCCTGTCTCTTCGTTGGGCGCCCCTGTCTCTTAGTGGGCGCCCGTCTCTTATGAGCGCCCCTGTCTCTTCGTTGGGCGCCCCTGTCTCTTAGTGGGCGCCCGTCTCTTATGAGCGCCCCCTGTCTCTTCGTTGGGCGCCCCTGTCTCTTGGTGGGCGCCCGTCTCTTGGTTACCAGACTGCTATTCTTTCTGTAATGCAAAAATTATGATACAATTCTATTATCAATTAATCTAGAATAAGAATCAATAAATATTTAATTTTTAATATATTTGTCGTGATAGACCTGTAGATTAAACTCTATGATAAAGAAAAGCTAGAACAGTTGTTAAATCTATTTTTTAATCCTCGAATATCTTCGAATATTTTCTTATCTTTTGGGAGATGAAATCCGAATATTACCGAACAGATATTCGACAAGACAGCTCGTGCTTCTATGAGTATTTTATTTCTTAGCTTTTATTAACTCTTGGCCTTTGTTTCAAAGTTCACTAGACAATCCCGTTCGTGATTATCAAACTTAGATTAATCCTTCGGTCTCTTAAAAACAAATAATTAATTAAAATCCTCATCCAATTATTGGGCGGCTCATTGAGACGGCACGAACGACAAGAACACCCTATTGAGATTAAACAAAAGGCTTTGGAATGATATCACAGATTGTGAGTTATGGAATTACTTCTAGTTGCTGCCAAGATTATGAAACCCTTCCACTAAGCTACAACCCTTTCCATTGAGGAGAATGTTTTGTGCGCGTGAGGGGTTGCTTTCACAAACGCGAAAATTCACAACCACTAAATCACCTTCTTTCATAACCGCGAAACTTCACAACCGCTAAAAAGACTACCGTATATGAAAGTAAGTGCAAAAGTTTTAGCGGTTGTGAAATTTCGCGTCTATGAAATTTAGCGCTTATGAAAGTAGGTGCTTTTAGCGGTTGTGAAATTTCGCGTTTGTGAAAGCCACCCCGCGTGTGAGGGTTAGGAGCCTGCCGCGGAAGTGACAGCGGGATATCAACTTGGTTGACAGGCTAGAGGACAAATTCTGTTTCTCAAACTTCGCAGATATTATCTCTGTGCCATTTTTAGCAGATCTTCTCAATCTGCTCGGTTCTTGCAGAATCTTCTACGAAGGGAGGTAAATTTGTTTTGTCATTCATTTGGCTTAAGTTTTAGCTTTATTATTTTTTATTTTCTGGTAAAATAGGACAATAAATATAATAAAAATGTGATTTGAAGCTATAAGAACATATAAAAGTTAAGATCACAGAATACTGTGGTATTCTGTGGTTAAGATCTTGTACGATGTAGCAAGTCGCCCAGATCTGGTAAGTTTACTGAAATACAATGGTTTTCTCGGGGTGGCCTGGTAGGTCTTTGAATCCCACCGCTGCCACCAGTGAAATAGATAGCGTTTTTCTCGGGGTGGCCTGGTAGGTCTTTGAATCCCACCGCTGCCACCAGTGAAGTACAATGGGTTTTCTTCCCGGTTTAGGCCCTTGCGGATTACCTTAATCTTGAGCCTCTTCAGTGGGAAGTTCTCTCAACTCTCTCAGTAGCGTAGGTAGTGCTGCCACCAGTTCCTTCAGGTCTCGGCCTTCGATGAGGTGAGCTTCCCGTCGGAACGAAATAAACAAGTCAACGAACTCAGCACAGTGTGCAGATTTGCAGATTAATGAACAAGGCGTCCTGATCAGCAGATCCCGCCGGGCTCAGGGGTGGCTAGGAAGGCAGTGTTAGCCTCCCTTAGGCTTGGGCTTTAGTGGGGTCTCAGTCAGACCAGTACAAACGGATTCAGTACGCAAAGGGCACTTAGTTAGACACTGACGCACACGGGTTCTTAGTGAATTCTCCGCAGATAAGAAGCCAAAATCCTTGACGGAAACAAGGGGAGAGGGGTCCTATTTATAGCCGGGAAACACCCACGCACAAGACCTCGTGACTTGTTCTATTTTTAGAACTGACGTCACTTGAGATCTCGAGGCAGGGTCTCAGTGCGCGCAAGACCTCGTGACTCGTTCTATTTTTAGAACTGACGTCACTTGAGGTCTCCGGCCAGAGTACACGCGGCTGTGACTCAGTTGCTATTTTAGCAACATGAGTCACTCCTCTCCTTAGAGAAGGGAGGGGTCCAAAAGCACGTGATTCTCCCGGTAAACAGGGCCAACGAGTGCAGTAAACATGTTTACTGCACTTTAGGACTCGAAGAACGCAGAGTCTGTCATGTGACTTGCTCACATGACAGAGGAAAACGGGACGGGAACGAAACAGAGACAGCCCACAGCAGAGAAGCTAAGGGCTGAGAACAGAGACGCCGAAGGGCAGAACAGTCCAAGGGCAGCAACAGACGGGCCAAGGGGGCGGGAAGCTGACCAGCGGCAGACAGCAACCCAGGGCGAGGGCGAGGGAGACTGCTGACAAAGTGGGACGCCTAACACCAACTAGCGGATCACTACACTCTCCCCGTTCAAATGAAGAGGCGGAGTGAAAGCGAAGCGCGCTTTATTTAATAAACAAAATAGTGATTTTACTAAATAAAATTATTACAAATGCCTGGCAAAAGGATGACAGTGTCACAAGGCATACCAATTATTACACGGCTGGGCCAAGGTCAGGATTGTGGCCCGAAATGGCGAAGCACCAATAGCACCGGTGGGTTGCCCACGCCAAGGCAGAGCCCTAGAAAATCATAAAATCGGAGGGGCTGGCAAGTCCCTCGGGCGTACGCAGAATCAGGACCTCAGTCCAACAGCGGTTTGGGGGCGCCGGCCCGGAAAATGGGCGCCTAAATATACGGGATACCATAGACAGCCGGCAGAGCCCGTCACTGGGGAGAAGGGGGATGCAGAACTGCATCAGAGCAACAGCTCACGGGAAGATAAAAGAGTACGCATTGCGGGGGCGCTGGCCCGCTATTGAGGCGCCACATAAAGTAGAGCAGGGAAAAATCAGAGGGTGCCTGTCAGCACCAAGTCCACAGAGTCAGAGTTAATCGCTGCGTTGGGTTGATCGGTGCACGCAGATGCGGGCAGTGCGACTAACATACGTCTTGGCCCTAGGATTAATAATTAGCCTCTCAGGCTGCCTACGATTCCTAGCCGGCCTACCGACATCTACAGACCCTAATGACGCTTCCACCGGAGTGGTGCATAACGACGGCCCAGGGGTCTGGACCACAGAAAAAGCAGCACTGGGAGCGGGAGCAGAAACTGGCGGAAAAGAAACAGCAGGCATAGACGCATCAAGAACAGGCTTATGCAGATGACATTCACCATACGGCACTGGCTCACGCCGAAGTGCACTTGCCTGGTTCGCTGGTGTCGTGACCGGTCCACCTCCTGGCTGCACCTCCGGGATCGCCAAAGGCCGGAAGTGCCATCGGAAGGCCGGCCTTGCGTCGTAGCCGTCATCATCGTCATCGTCGGGGTCGTCCTGGTCGTCCTCGGGGATTGGCGTCAGGGTCGCGGGTCCTGCGCCGTCGGGGACGTCGGGCGGCCGCCGGCGTTTCTTCGGTTTGTCGACTTCAGGGTCCGAAGTTCTCGTGTAGTCAGCGTCAGGCACGAGCAGAAGGTTCCGGCGATGGACGACTAGTTCGTCTCGTCTAGCTCTCGGGTTAGGCAGTCTCCGTCGAATCTTGTAGACGACCTCGCCCTTGGGCTCGACGACTTCGTACAGCGCTTTGCGAGGTCGATGAAACTTCGCCGCCTCATCCGGTTCGAGTACCGGGTTGTTGAGGAAGACCAGATCACCGGGTTGAAGCTTCTTGGCGGCGGGCAGGTTCGAATAGTGCTCGTCTCGCAGTTGCTGGTGCAGATGCAGGCGCTCCTTGGCTAGCTCAGTCGCCTCGTCCAGGCGACGTTGGAAGTCCTTGACGTAGTCGGGCAGGTCGGCGTACTCGGGCAGCTTCTTCAGCGCGTTGTCGATCGGGAGTCGGAAATCACGGCCGAACACCAGGTAGTGAGGCGTGAAGCCGGTCACCGGGTGCACGCTGGAGCGGAGAGCCATCAGACAGGCCGGGAGGAAGGTGTCCCAGTCGTTGTGGTTGCGCTCGAGCAGACAGGTGAGGACACTCTTCAGCTGTTTGTTGAGGTTCTCGACTTGTCCGTTGGAAGCTGGATTGTACGGTGTTGTTGTCGTATGCCGAATGCCAAACAGGTCGCAGAACTTCTTGAAGGCTGAGCCGGTGAAGTTGGTGCCTTGGTCAGTGTGGATCCAGCATGGTACACCGAACTCGGGGATGAAGCGCTCCTGCAGAAGCTTGATGACTGTTTTGGCTTTCTGGTTTCTCATCGGGTAGGCGAATGGATACTTCGACGTCGCATCGCACAAAGTCAGGATGTAGCGGTTGCCGCTCTTGCTCTTCTGCGCGATTGGTCCTACTACATCACAGTGGATTCTACCCAGAACTTCGCAAACTGGGAAGCTCTGGACCGGAACTCTCTCTCGCCGTCGCGATTTACTTTCAAGGCAAGTGCGGCACTTACTGATGAAGGTCTTGGTAGCACGGGCTAATCCGGGTCTCCAGAACCGTTCTCGTAGCCGCAGTAACGTCTTCGTCTCGCCGAGGTGTCCACACAGTGGCGAACTGTGGAGCTCCTGGAGCACCTGGGCGTCAAGGGCCTCAGGCAGAACAACCTTTGGCGGCTGCTGGCCATCAGTCAGATCAATCAGCAGCAGGCCGTTGTCCTCCTGCAGGTTCTCGTAGTATCCGAGCAGATTCCGCTGCTCCTTAGTCAGTCGCAACCGGGCGTCGAACTCAGGCTTCGGGGCTTCGTTCTCGACCAGGTTGAGCACGTAGCTGATGGCTCGGTCAGCGCGTTGGGCGTCAACGAACTGTTGGCGAGTCATCGGCAGCTTCAGAAAATCAGTGAGCACAGCGCGGCATGGCTGAGGGGTCATGACTCCCGCAGTCTCCGCTTTAATGGCTCCAGGTCGATCACACGGCACCGTCTTGTCGGCGTCAGGATTAGGTCGCTCCGAGGGACTTTGTCTCACAACGTCGGCGTACGTCCGTTGATCTAGAATCGAAGTTCTCTTCATCGCTCTCATGACAGAAAAATCCGCAGATGGAGCAGCGCGCATGCCTCCACTGCATAGCCCAGGCGACTCTTGGCTGTAGGGCGGGACGCAACACGTGAAGCACGCCTCGTCGCTGGCAGCTGTAGCCGTCGGCTCAATCGTAGTCAAAATTGGGTGAGTCTTCTCCTGCACTGGGCGGTGTCGCAAAGGGGGACTCGACTTTCCGCACAGGCGATGAGCAGCTGTCTGTCGGCCCGGGGGACAGAGCTTCGACCTTGCAGCTGGCGCGAGATTCTGGCCTCTGTCAACACGGCGAGAAATCTCAGCGAAAGGCTCGGCGGGTTGTAGTTAAATTGCTTGCCTGGAGTTGCGTTGCGGGCCGTCATCAGAAGGGCTGCTGGTGCGGTGGCCTTTGAATCTTGGTCCGTGGGCGTCTCCAGAGTCCGAGACCTGTAGTCTTGGGCGTCGTCAAGGAGGTCTGTGTCCACAGTGGCCTCAAGGTCTTCGTCCCAGGTTGGTCTCCAAGTACGGCAGTCGGCGTGGGCATCGTTGCAGAGGGCTGTTGTCACAGTGGCCTCTGAGTTGTCGTCCAGGCCGAACTCCAGGCGTTGACTGCATCGGTGGGCGTCGTGCTGGAAGGCTGCTGGCGCGGTGGCTTCCAGTCTTCGTCCAGGTCAGTCTCGGCCTCCAAGGAGCGAGAGTGGACAGTCTTCGGGAGGGCTGCTCTGGCAGTGGCCTCGGGTGTCGCGTCCAAGTCCGTTTCCAGGAAACGTCGGCGCTCAGTCTTGGGCTGTCGCCGGCACCGGGTTGGGCTGCAGAACCGGGTGGTTCAAGGAGTCGGCCATGCTCGAAGGTGATCGGTGGTGTCTCCGGTCTTCTTGACAGGGCGTCGGCGTTGACGTGGTCCTTGCCTTTGCGGTGGTTGAGCTGGAAGCGGAACTCGCTTAGGCGTTCGATCCAGCGGCCTAAAATACCTGTGGCCTGAGTTTGGTTCAGTAACCACAGTAAGGCCCGATGATCGGATCGAACTTCAAACTTCTTGCGCGATTAAGTAATGACGGAAATGTCGCATAGCGTCCACAATTGCAAGCAGCTCTTTCTTCGTGACCGTGTAGCGCTTCTCAGGATCGCGAAGTTTACGGCTAAAGAATGCAATTGGACGTTCGACGCCGTCGGATTGCAGTTGTCCAAGGCAAGCGCCTATTCGAATATCAGAGGCATCCGTGTCGAGGACAAACTTCACAGCAGGATCAGAATTAAATTCGGGCAGAGCGAGAACTTCAGTAGAACACAATTTCTTCTTCAAAGTGTCGAACGCTACCTGATGCTCGGAGTCCAATGCTGCCGCAGGCTGCCAATGTCCTTTCGCGTCAGGGCATGCAGCGGCGCAGCCACTCCAGCGTAGCCGTCGACAAACTTGTGGTAGTAATTGGCGAGGCCTAGGAATTGTCTCAGTTGAGTAACGGACTGTGGCACGGGCCAATCACGGATCTGCGCAATCTTGTCCTCACAGGTCTTCAGGCCGTCGGGAGTCACGACGTGACCTAAATAATGCAGCTCCTTGAGGAACAAATGACACTTCTTCGGTTTCACTTTGAGGTTGGCTGCGATGATGCGCTGGAGCACAGTCCGCAGATTATCCAGCTGTTCCTCAAAAGTCACTGAGTGCACCACGATGTCGTCCATGTAGCCAAGCGCAGTCTTTGGCGTCAGGCCGTCCAGGAGCTTATTGATGCAACGCTGAAAGCTGCCAGGACTGTCGTGGAGACCCATCGGTAGAACGTTGAAACAGAATTGGCCGCGGTCGATTACTGAGAATGCCGTCAAGTGCTGGTCGCAGTCGCGCAGCGGGATCTGCCAGAATCCTTGAGCAAGGTCCAAGCTAGAATACCACTGAGCACCACGAAGCTTCGCGAAGGTTTCCTGGATGTGCGGGAGCGGATACGGGTGATACACACACCTGTCGTTGAGAGCTCTGAAGTCGTGGACTAGTCGGATGTTGCCGTCCTTCTTGGGCACGATGAGCATTGGCGAGTTGTAGCTCGAGTAGGCAGGGCGAATGATATGCTTCGCCAGCATCTCGTCTAGCAGGGCGTCGAGCTTGTCCTTCAGATGAGGCGGGATTCGGCGCGGTGGTAGCGCGACTGGTGTCCGGTCCTTCAAGATGATCTCGTGGGTCACCAGGTGAGTCAGGCCGGCGTCTAGCGAGTGCTTGGAGAAGGCCGCTTGACATTCGACTAGTAGATCTCGCACTCTTCGATGTTGTTCTTTGGACAATTCGCTGTTGATCTCGACTTCATCTAGCCATGCTGTGCTGGATTCTTCAGAGTTCTTCGGGAGGTGTCGCACTTCAGGTTCGGGCGTCTCGCTCAGGTACATCAGGTCGGCAGTTCGGAGTGGCGTCGCAACACCCACACGGATACCGGCTTGCAGGAACACCTCGCTGTCGCGGTGTTGACGACCTCAATGTAGCCGCGACCTTCAGGCATCGTCATCAGAGCAGGCGCTGCTTCCAGAGCGTTGCAGCTGGGATGCAGCCTCGACTTAACCAGCTCGACAATTGATGGCGATCCTCGATTCTCAGGGTGGCCGTCATCCAGTCTGACGGCAAGCAGCGCTGAACTTCTAGGCGGCAGGGTGCACTTCTCAGAGGTGTACACTCGGCAGTTCTGAAGCTCACGCCGCGAATAACGAACAGGGATGCACGTGCCATTGTTGAACGTTAGCATTCCTTGAGCGAAGTCCAAGTTCTGGCAGTGCTCTCGCATAAACGATACGCCAAGCAAATTTTCACAATCGGAGACCGTAACGAGGAATTCGGTGTCCGCGACGACATCACCGAACTCCACCGGGATGGTCACCTTACAAGCAAGCGGGAGCTGCGTCCCGTCATACATAGTTACGCAATCGGGAATAGCATGCGATATAATACAACGAGGCATCCGGCGTCTAATAGCGGCCCAGGTTGACGAACCGAGGAAGTTTTTCCGGCTGCCGCTGTCTAGCAAGAAAGGGACCTCTCGACTCGCCACTCGACCTGTGACGTACGGATCGGCCTCACGCGCATGGATTTTTTGATTCGGGGAGGTGTCCACGAAACCTCCGCACTCAGCGTCGCTTACTGACGAGCGACTGTCGGACTGGGCATTGGCGCCTGCGCAGCCGACATCCTCTTCTTCTCGCGACCGTTCTGAATCTGCCAAGTAGCCTGGGCTTGGACCTCGCGGAGGGCGGTGCCGTTGTCGCTCTCCGCCTGGCCGTTTCCCTGGTTCTGGCGCATCGGGCACTGGGTGTTGCGATGACCGGGCTGTCCGCAGCTATAGCAGATTATAGCTCTCTTTGGCGGGCTGGCTACCTGCTGTTGGTCACGCTGCACCAGGTGATCCAGCATTCGCTGCTGCTTCTCAATCAAGTCGGTTAGAGTCAGCAAGGCTTGGGCGGTGACGTCGGGTTTCGGGTCGCCGTCCTCCTCCCCGTCCAACATCCTAACCGGGGGTTGAGCAGATCGGTGCGCCAATTCTTTGGCGCCTTCTAGTCGTCGTAGCTCTCGAATCGCAGCAAGAAGATTGTTCGGGCGAACCCAGTACAGCCGTTCGCGCAGATCTGGAGTCGTCCGGATACCAGCAAGAAATTGATCAGTAATCTCCTTCTCGCGGTCTTCAGGATGCATTCGAGGATATGCACGTTCACCCAGAGTTCTCAGGGCGTCAGCGAACTCTTCTGCTGACTCATTCTTGCCTTGTTGACGACGCCTCAACAGCTCTCTGTACTCATCAGCACCACCATGACGGGCAAATCGCTCAATCAGACGTTGCTTGACCTCCTCGTAGCTGGCGAAACGCGGAAGATTCATACCAAGCAAGGCAGGATACGCAGTAGCTAAGTCAAGACTCGCGATGAGGTGTTTCATCTCGAACGGGTCGACGATGCGCTCCATCTCGCAACGCTGCTCGAACGCGGCAAGCCAGACATGAATGTCCTGACTTGGAGTAAATTTCACAATTTTAACTTGTTTACTCACGGGCCGCTCCATCTGCTGCTGCAGAGCTGCCATCATGGTCCTCACGTCCTGGTGCGTGATGTTCCGGCCGATGTTGTCCAGGCCTTGCAGAAGCTCGTCTGGCGGGTCGTCGGACACGTCGCTTCTGGCACCTCGCCTCGGCGTCGGCTGCTGACCAAGGTCGTTGATCGCTGCTGCTGCTGCGGCGTCCGCTGCCGCAGGCCTCGAACTGCTGATGTGCTGATCCGCCGGCTGCTGCACCGGCTCTCGTCTCGTTCGTTGAACATGTTGAACTCGTAGTAGTCGCTGGCCGAAGTCGTTCTCGAAAGAGCGGTTGGCTTGGGTGTGTCGTAGTCGGATCTCACCGCTGCGTCACCAGTGAAATACAATGGTTTTCTCGGGGTGGCCTGGTAGGTCTTTGAATCCCACCGCTGCCACCAGTGAAATAGATAGCGTTTTTCTCGGGTGGCCTGGTAGGTCTTTGAATCCCACCGCTGCCACCAGTGAAGTACAATGGGTTTTCTTCCCGGTTTAGGCCCTTGCGGATTACCTTAATCTTGAGCCTCTTCAGTGGGAAGTTCTCTCAACTCTCTCAGTAGCGTAGGTAGTGCTGCCACCAGTTCCTTCAGGTCTCGGCCTTCGATGAGGTGAGCTTCCCGTCGGAACGAAATAAACAAGTCAACGAACTCAGCACAGTGTGCAGATTTGCAGATTAATGAACAAGGCGTCCTGATCAGCAGATCCCCGCCGGGCTCAGGGGTGGCTAGGAAGGCAGTGTTAGCCTCCCTTAGGCTTGGGCTTTAGTGGGGTCTCAGTCAGACCAGTACAAACGGATTCAGTACGCAAAGGGCACTTAGTTAGACACTGACGCACACGGGTTCTTAGTGAATTCTCCGCAGATAAGAAGCCAAAATCCTTGACGGAAACAAGGGGAGAGGGGTCCTATTTATAGCCGGGAAACACCCACGCACAAGACCTCGTGACTTGTTCTATTTTTAGAACTGACGTCACTTGAGATCTCGAGGCAGGGTCTCAGTGCGCGCAAGACCTCGTGACTCGTTCTATTTTTAGAACTGACGTCACTTGAGGTCTCCGGCCAGAGTACACGCGGCTGTGACTCAGTTGCTATTTTTAGCAACATGAGTCACTCCCCTCCTTAGAGAAGGGAGGGGTCCAAAAGCACGTGATTCTCCCGGTAAACAGGGCCAACGAGTGCAGTAAACATGTTTACTGCACTTTAGGACTCGAAGAACGCAGAGTCTGTCATGTGACTTGCTCACATGACAGAGGAAAACGGGACGGGAACGAAACAGAGACAGCCCACAGCAGAGAAGCTAAGGGCTGAGAACAGAGACGCCGAAGGGCAGAACAGGCCAAGGGCAGCAACAGACGGGCCAAAGGGGCGGGAAGCTGACCAGCGGCAGACAGCAACCCAGGGCGAGGGCGAGGGAGACTGCTGACAAAGTGGGACGCCTAACACCAACTAGCGGATCACTACATTACCCTAAGTATTATCATAGCGAAGATCTTGCACGTTCTTGAAAGTACTTGCGCAGCAACCCAAGAAGATAGATAAGATCTGTTAAGAATCAACAAGTCAATGCCTTCTAGGGGATCCTTGGACTGAACAGCCGTACGCAGCCTTCAGATCTATCTATCTATCTATCTATCTATCTATCTATCTATCTATCTATCTATCTATCTATCTATCTATCTATCTATCTATCTATCTATCTATCTATCTATCTATCTATCTATCTATCTATCTATCTATCTATCTATCTATCTATCTATCTATCTATCTATCTATCTATCTATCTATCTATCTATCTATCTATCTATCTATCTATCTATCTATCTATCTATCTATCTATCTATCTATCTATCTATCTATCTATCTATCTATCTATCTATCTATCTATCTATCTATCTATCTATCTATCTATCTATCTATCTATCTATCTATCTATCTATCTATCTATCTATCTATCTATCTATCTATCTATCTATCTATCTATCTATCTATCTATCTATCTGTCTATCTATCTATCTATCTATCTATCTATCTATCTATCTATCTGTCTATCTATCTATCTATCTATCTATCTATCTATCTATCTATCTATCTATCTATCTATCTATCTATCTATCTATCTATCTATCTATCTATCTATCTATCTATCTATCTATCTATCTATCTATCTATCTATCTATCTATCTATCTATCTATCTGTCTGTCTATCTATCTATCTATCTATCTATCTATCTATCTATCTATCTATCTATCTATCTATCTGTCTATCTATCTATCTATCTATCTATCTATCTATCTATCTATCTATCTATCTAAGACTCACCGCGTTGGTCGAAGTGGCACCAAAAGCGCGAGAGGACTTGAGAATGCGGAATACCACAGCGCCGTAAAAGAAGACCAGCAGCACGATGGGGATGTACAAGGCCACCGTCCGGTGTGCGATGCCCGCCGCGGTGTCCTGGTAAATCGGATGGCCGCAGGCACCGAAGGCCTCCCTGGCCCGGAAGCCGGACAGCACGGCCCACATGGGGAAGGTGGCGATGCACCTGGCGGAGGTGACGAGCCACACCGCGGCGCACAGACGGAGCTGATTGGCGCGGTGCATCCAGCGCTTGTGCAGGAACACAAAGTTAGTAGCTAAAAATCTGTCGAAAGCAACAGTGGTCACGCTCAGCATGCCAACGTTAGTGCTGATGTAGTCCACCGTGATCCACAGGTCGCAGGACCATTTCGGCAGCGGCCAGCCGCCGCACAGGGTTCTCACCAGGTAGCCCGGCAGAGCCAGCATGCCGACAAGAATGTCGCTGCTCACCATCAGGCCGACGATGAACACGTGACCGGGGACGCGGTGGACGCTGCGGTCGCGAAGGAAGACGGCAAAGATGGCCGCGTTGACGAAGGTCACGTAGCCGGCAAGCAGAGAGCCGAGGGAGGCGAGCAGCAGGCGATGGGAGAGTTTGTAGGGGCTGCTGACGGAGCAGGAGACGAATGAGGAGCGGTGATCGGTGGCGTTTGGAGTTGCTGAGGGCAGACTGTGGAGAGACATCCTTGAGCGGTGGAGGTTGAGCTGAGAAAAGTAAAACCTTTCGCACGAGGGCGTTAGAGTATTTTCGCTCTTTTTTCGTCTGATCGGGGCTTCGTATATTTGATCCGTTTTGCCTTGGTCGGCTGATGAGGATTAAGGGCTGCTGACAGCTGATTGGCTCCTCGAGTTGGTATTGGAACTCTTTCTTCCCTGATCTTCCCTTTCAAGCTCAATCAAATGAATATTCTTGCACATGTATTCTCTCCGTTTGTCTATCTTTGCTATCTGCTTTGGTCCTTATTCTCAACATGTACATCGTTCAAGTAAAGAATTTCATTGGTTGCATATATGGACTTCGATTGCGTATAGGCGGACAAAGACCATTAAACGTCTAAACAAAGTTACGAGTACATGTACACAGTACATCCACCAGCTCCTCATACAAATGTCCAGTTTAGTGTTTGATTGATTGTTTACACATGCAGGTAAAGCCTGTGACTCGTTGGTGCGAAAGAAAAAAAAACATATTTTGCAAAGCTGTTTCCTGATTCTGACCGTGTGAAAGATATTGCTATACCTGTACTGTATCTTGAAAAATTGACGTGCAAATCTATAGGAATTCAACTTTTTGTTTTACTTATACACTGCTTCATTAGAGCGCACGCATTTAACATGATACCTCATTCGGGTTAAGTTGTTCGAATCTTTACCCGAAGTCGGACGAGTATACTATTTAAGATAGCACTCAGTATGGCTGCTGCGGATTAGTAACTAATACAATATACTAGTAGTTTACATGCAAATTATTAATTTTTATTATTATTATTTTATATGATTATTTTATGATTATTTTATATTTATTATTATTAATCTGTTTTGAGTTTCAAACCAAGACATTGTTTGTATGCAATAATTAATGTTAACCTTTGACTGCGTTGTGAATCGATTTGTAATACAATTTTGAACAAAAAAGCTAACTTAGTCAAAATACAACGCATAAGCTGCATGGCGATTTTAATTGACTCATCGTTACAATATTAATTAATACAAACAGTCTGTAAGCTGTAGTTTGTCGATTAAATAAGTCACTATTAATTTTAGATTTACCTGTCTGTATGCATAAATGAAGTCAATATATATATTTAATTGTCAGGTTTTCGAATATTTAATTTTCTATATCTTATAACCTAAAAAATGCACAGGCAGAAATTCGTTAGACTGAAATATTAAATAATGTTTCTTATTTTATTTACGAGTACTCTTTTATTACTTGCAGTCATTGTAGCTAGATATAAAAATTTTTACTGATAATTATACTATTATTAATATAATAGATTATACGTTAATATTATGAAAATAATAATATAATTGTTAAAATTATAATATTATCAGTATATTATCAATATCGATTTTCAGACACACTGTAGTAACTTAGTCTAAATGTTCCAACATTTTTATTGTTTAACTTTTTTGTTTTGAATAATTTATACAATTTGGTTTGTGTATTATAAACTGTCTGTAATATATTTCAAGCTGGTAACTTAGCTAAAGCCTCGCTAATCTTCATGACTACTGCTGCAACTATCTCGAAAGTTTCATCTATAAGTTTTAACTCAAATTCTCAACTTGAATTCTCATTCCTGTTATTCATTATAACAGGCAAGCAAGAACAAGCATTTTCCAATAAATGCCGGCCAGATGTGTCACAAAAAGTGTAAGTGCACACCATAGAAATTTAAATGAATTATGGAGGATAAGTGAAAAGAGGGGTAGAATTAATCATTTTTAGTTGCAACAAACTTTGAATCAAAATGGTTCCATTATTGAAATACGTCAGCATTTGTCCTAAATGAGTTCCTGAGCCCCTCCATCGGACTAAAAGTGCAGCTTCTGCAGTTCCCTGAGCACACGCTCCACAATGCCTCAGCTTCTCCAAACTCTCCTCTTCAGCTCAGATGAGCCATGACCGAAGCCACTCAAGCAGGCAGTCGGCGCTGCTCCCTGGCCACCTGCAGCGAAGCAGCTGCTGGCGCCGGAGCTCAGACACTGCAGCCTCTGTGCCAGAGACACCTGGACCGAGACTCCGACAGAGTGCGCGAAATTCATGCCAGAGTCGAAGCGAGGCTGCAGCCTCTGAGGCTCGTTCGCGACCTGCTAAGAACGGACTCGCAGGCGCTAGAAGCGAAGCTACAGGTCACTGAGGATCTGCTCAATGCCGCCATTGAGTCGCTGATGAAGCACAAGGAAGCTGTTACGAATCGACTCACTGCCACAACTGACGCAGCAAGGCAGAAGCTGAGCGACTTCGCAGTGCTGCAGGAGTTCGACAGCTCGATGGCAGCGGCGGAAAGCGCCAACAATCTTCGAGGCATCTTTGAGCAGTGCTCTCGCATGGAGCTGGAGTGCAGCGATCTCGAAAACGCTGTGTCTGGTGGAGACGAACAAGGACGACTGAAGCTGGGCGACGTTTGCGGAGCTCTGAGAGACTTGCAGCTGAGCATCGACAGGCAGTTCGAGGACGTGATGAAGCTGTTCGAGAGTGTTAGTCCGCTGAGAGAGGAGAAGCAGAGCATTTGTGAGTTCCACAGCGAGATCCAAGAACTCGATGGTGCGCCTGCTTGGGTTTCATGCTGCAGCAACACGAAGGGCTTCTCCGCTGATGCTTCAGGCAGCAAAGTGGTGAAGGCGGAGTCTGCGGTCGATGGTGCACAGATGCTTCCCGAGCCGTGTCTGTTCGTAGCTTTTGATTTGCGATCCGATCTGGATTACCTTCTCGCGTGTTCGATTGACGGATCCGTGAGGCTGAAAGTTCAAGTCGACCTCGACTGGTTCACGCCAATCACAGGACTCAGCTGTGACAGCAAGCGCCAAGCTCTGTACATCTCGCAGAAAAACGTGGTCAAGGTGTCGGACCTGAGCGGTCAGGTGTCACTCGAGATCAACTCGAGCAGCCTCGGACGGCCTGTCAGATTCATGGGGCTGACCTGCAGCTCTGACAAGATAATTGCTCTGGACAAAAGCGGCTCGGAAATGCAGCTGCTGTGCATCGACAAAGACAGCGGCCAGCTGCAGACCTGCGTTTCTGTCGGTGGCGTGCCCAGTTCCCCAGATCGCTCGGAATCCATGTCGGTCATCGACCATGCGGTGCTGATCACTGACTGGGCAGCTAAAAAGATCTACAAAGTGTGCATCGTCAGCGGTCAGCTGATCTCGACCTACCCGACAAGCCGAAGTCGTCTTGATGAGCTTCTGAGTCCTGCAGGAGTTGTGGCTCATCGCTCAGGTCTGGTGTTCGTCAGCGAGTATAATAGGCATGTGGTTCGTGTGATGCAAAGTGACGGCACTGTGCTGCAGACTGTCGGAGTCGAGGGCGAGGCTGGCAGAGGCCGAGACAAAATGCACTGTCCGTGTGTCTTGGGCACCGTCGAAGGCGACTCAGAGCTGCTTGCCGTGTGCCAGAGGGAAGGACTGTCCATCAGATTTTACCGAGTTTCAACTGGTTCTGCCGTGTGACACAAATGACTGTAAATCACCTTTCGATTCAGCTCTGCATCTGCATGTTTTTGCTTTATCAAAATGTACTATTTTTATGCTCTGCGTGTTTTGACACATGAATTGAAGCTTGACCATTATAGTTTTAGAATTTGTGCCTGGTAACAGCAGTAATTTTGTATAACAAAGCGGATTTTTACCTTAACCATGACTTCAGCAGAGAAAATGAGTTCGTCTTTGACTTTTAAATGGATGTGTTTCACCAATTTTGAGAATTTCAGTTCCAAACTTGGTGAAATTTAGTTGCAGATTTTGCATTTAGGCGTTGATATGGTTTCGCTGTTACAAGTTGTTCGCTGTTGCTGATTTAGATTTAGATTTATTAAATTATTAAATAATCAAATTTGATTATTTGATTATTAAATTTAGATTTTGCTTGAATATGAATGGGAGTTTCATTTGTGAGTTTAACTTGGTGGCAGCTAAGTTCTTCTGGCTACCTGGGTGAACGAGTGTTGAATTAGCGAATAAATCAGGTGCTATTCCGGACATGAATGCTGGCTCTAGATTTTGGCTGTGTGATTTTATTTGTTAGGCCGAGCTCAAACATCATCTGATTTGCCGACGAACTCAGCGCAGTTCAGGCGCTGCTCTGATGAAGAACCAAGGCTGCCAGCTTCGTAAGGCTTTGTTTGACGTCTTTGTTATTCAGCTCAGACAGTTTGACTCAAAGCATTCTCATGTGTTTGACTGCACCATGTGAGTTGTTGCTAATCTGATGCCTGATCAGTGCTCAATTGCATGCATTGCTACTCATCTGTACTACGAGCAAACGAATCTTGAAGGTTTTTATGAGTCCTGATGACATCTGTGATAACTTTTATTGAATTTTAAAACTTCCAAATCTTTACCAGCCAAGCTAATGTACCGGTTTCTGCTGTCTTGCAGTTGGGTTTATTGATTTTTTGTGACTAGTGGTGTACTTTAGCTAACAACTGCGTGTACTTTTACCAGCAGCAGCCAATGTTGCCTCAAATACATCAGTTTGCAGAGCTGTTATTGTTGTGATGCTGTTCGACAAATTTCATTTTAAACACGATCATGCAATCAGCATCAGACAGAGCAACAAGTGCCAGCTGAGTAGATCCGAAACCCCTCAAGACTGAGCTAAGCTGAAGGCATCATTTGATGAGGTAAATTAAAAAAACTCAAGCTCTCAGATACTTAAGATTTCTTATGTTCTCCCCAATTAACCTACTGAGGCTGAGACCTGGGATTTTCTATGACCCATTTTCTATGATTTTCTATGAGACGACTCTGCACCCTCGTGGCCAATCCGATGGGATTCGGCACAGAATCCGCTCCGGTAGTTCGACTAAGCTGACATCTTTTTTCGGTGTTGTAAAAGTCCCTGAGCTGGTCCTGCGCAATGCTGATGCAGTGTCTCCCGCAGCTGATCCATTTTCTATCAAAACAATAATGAAGCATTTTAGCCTGGCGCATTCGATATATTGAAAACTTTTTGCACATTTTCAACGCCATTCTTCAAGCACAATGTCTGACTCGAGCCCGAGCTGCTTCATCAGAGGCTGCAGCGCTGCCCCGACCGGTACCGGCGTTCGCCTCCCAGAGCCCCTGTGCGAGAGACACGTGGCTCAGGACGCTGCCGCGGTGCGCTACCTCGCACAGAAGGCGCTCGAGCAGCTGCAGCCGCTGAAGAGTCTGCGAGACGGCCTTCGAGTTCATCAGCGAGCGCTAGCAGCCGAGCTGCAGAGCGTCGAGCAGCTGTTCGAGTCGGCTGTGGAGTCGCTGCTCACCTACAAGGAATCTGTGCTCAACCGATTGACTGTGAGACATGAGAGCAGCCTGCAGAAGCTGAATGAGCTGTCAGTGCTGCAGGAGTATGAGATTGGCCTTACTGAAGCTGAGGCCAATGCTGACCTGAAGACATTGCTCTCACTCTCAGCTGCAGTGAGTGCGGAGTGCGGCGACTTGGATGAAAAGAGAGACAGCTTTGAGTAAGTCGGCAGAGACATTGGCGACGTGAGCGGAGGCGTGAGAGACTTTCAGCTGCTGATTGACAGGCAGCTGAGCGATGTGATGAAGCTGTGCGAGAGTGTTGGTCCGCTGAGCGAGGAGAAGCAGAGCATTTGTGAGTTCCACAGCGAGATCCAGGGACTCGGTGGTTTGCCTCTTTGGGTTTCATGCTGCAGCAACACGAAGGGCTTCTCCGCTGATGCTTCAGGCAGCAAAGTGGTGAAGGCGGAGTCTGCGGTCGATGGTGCACAGATGCTTCCCGAGCCGTGTCTGTTCGTAGCTTTTGATTTGCTATCCGATCTGGATTACCTTCTCGCGTGTTCGATTGACGGATCCGTGAGGCTGAAAGTTCATGTCGATCTCGACTGGTCCACGCCAATCACAGGACTCAGCTGTGACAGCAAGCGCCAAGCTCTGTACATCTCGCAACAAAACTGGGTGAAGGCGTCGGACCTGAGCGGTCAGGCGTCGCTCGAGATCAACTCGAGCAGCCTCGGACGGCCAGTCACATTTATGGGGCTGACCTGCAGCTCTGACAAGATAATTGCTCTGGACAAAAGCGGCTCGGAAATGCAGCTGCTGTGCATCGACAAAGACAGCGGCCAGCTGCAGACCTGCGTTTCTGTCTGTGGCGTGCCTTATGGACAAATATTTGACGAATCCATGTCGATCATCGACCATGCGGTGCTGATTACCGATTGGGAAGCTGGTAAGCTCTACAAAGTGTGCATTGACAGCGGTCAGCTGATCTCTACCTACCCGACTAAGCGAAGTCGTTTTGATAAGCTTCAGAGTCCTGCAGGAGTCGCTGCTCATCGCTCGGGTCTGGTGTTCGTCAGCGAGTGTTTTAATCATGTGGTTCGTGTGATGCGTAGTGACGGCACTGTGCTGCAGACTGTCGGAGTCGAGGGCGAGGCTGACAGTAGCGAAGACAAAATAAACCATCCGTATGGCTTGGCCATCGTTGAAGGGCACTCCGAGCTGCTTGCCGTGTGCCAGGAAGAAAGCCTCTCCATCAGATTTTACCGAGTTTCAACTGGTTCTGCTGATTGACGGCGGATGATTGTGAATTTACCTGTTATCGCCATGTTTTTGCTGAATTACAAATTTTTATTTTTATAATCTGCATGTTGGACCAATTAATTGGAGCTGTTTTACCGCAGCCTGTGAGCACAGAATAGAAAATGAGCTCGTCTTTGATTTTTAAATGGATCTGCTTTACGAAATTGTTATGCTTTGCCAAATTTCAAAATTTCAGTTACAAACTCGGAGCACCAATTTTCGTGAATTCTGTTAGCAGACTTTACATTGACGCGTTGATTTGGTTTTCCTTTAGATCTGCTTGTAGAGCTAATCTGTGATTATGATTGATCAGGAGGTTCATCTGTGGGTTTAACTTCTAAACTACCAGGTTATTCTGGCTACCTTCGTGAATAAGTGAAGAATAAGCGAATAATCAGGTGACATTCTAAACATGAATGCTGGCGCCAGATTTTTGTCTCATCAGAGCTTCTGCCGCTTGAGGCTACTCAAAGTTGCTGTTAGAGTTTATTTGTTAAGCCGTGCTCCAATAAAATATGATTTGTATCTGTTCTATTCAGACAGTTTGACTCAAAGCATTCTCAAGTGTTTGACTTTACCATGTGAGTTGTTGCAAATCTGATGCTTGACAGTGCTCAATTGCATGCATTTCTACTCATCTGTCTCATCTAATATTGGAGGCTTTATGAGTCCTGATAATATCTGTGATAGCTTTTATTGAATTTTAAAACTTCCAAATATGTACCAGCCAAGCTAATGTACCGGTTTCTGCTGTCTTGCAGTTGGTTTTATTGATATTTTTAGTAGTAACGTACTTTAGATAACAATTGCGTTTACTTTTACCGGCAGCTGCCAATATGTTGCGTGAAATAAAGAAGTTTTCAGAGCTGTTACTGTTGTGCTGCTGTTTGACAAATTTCTTTTTAAACACAGATTCGAGGTTCTCAAGAAAGGGCGTCTTCTTCTTTAAATAACGGAATCGGAGTCGTGTGCCCCTATCGGTTACTCTAGGGTACCAAAATCATCAATTGATAATCCTCTAAGGGTATTGGAATCGGTCCGCAGATCCTATCCAATCCCTTAGGAATAGGGGCCAGATGGAGGTTGGCCTCGTGGTCCCCGGCGCCACCCGGCGGATCCATAGTTGAGGTAGCAGGGACTGCGGACAACAGGCGCCTGGCCGCGCCACGGAGTCGCCCTCGCCGGTTGCGCTCGCGCCGCCGCTCAGTGCGGCGTTGCGCGCTGCGCTGACCTCTGCGAGTCCCTGCTGTGATGAGCTTTGCTGCCGCAGCCGAAGCGCGGCCCCCGAGCCAAACGAGGTCATCCGCGGCCTGATACTCTGGCCGCGATGCCAGGTGTCAGCACTATCTGCACGGGTGTGCAAATAAAATGGCTCTGCAAATAAAATGGCTCGTAGATAATGTATGCTGGCACATTGAGTGCAGCTTGGATGTTGCCGGCCAGGATGTTGAGAAATTCACCAAAGCAGTCCTTCGTCATGCCAATTGGATAGTTTTGAAGTGCATTGCTCCATCCAACCCCTGGAGATACTGCGCAGCAAACCGACAAACGGAGGACCCTTTAAATCAGCGACGAATCTGTACGCCCCCCTGTGTGCGTCGAGTCCAACAATTGAAGCCGAACTCGTCCACTGGATCTTTGGACTGTTGACTACGCGGGACTGCAACTCTCTCACGAGCTTCGTTGTGTACAACAGCACGTCGAAGTGCCGACATGTTGTTGCGATGGCGACCTCATGCTTGTATGTCAGGATACCGAGCATGCAAATCCAGTTTTCAACTCGGCTAAAGTCACAGTCGGGTTCGTGGTAAATGGCTTCCTCCATGAAGTCCAGCATTTCTTGGTCGACCCGAAAAGGTGCCACCTCCCCTCGCGGAAGCTTTGCGGGCCTTCCATATTTCACGATGGTGTACGCAGTCGTTTGTTTGATGGCGAGGGTACGCGCAAGCTACACGTACGAAGTCTTCGCCATTTGCGCGTGAGAATGAGTAAGTCGTTAATGGGATCTACGTCACGTACTCGCACTCTCTATTGCGAGATGCCATGCAGAAATTGTTATAAAGAAAGAGGAATATGAAAGAGAAATTCATCTGCACGTATAGCACTTATGGAGAAGTTTAAGCTACAGCTATCATACTGTTTTATATGTACTCGTATGTATGTATGTAACATGTACTCAAAAGTCGATCTCATCAAATTTCATTCAAATGTACAATCCACATTGCCAACTCATTGGACGGTTTTTAGAACGTAACCAGTAGGTTTTTTCAGAATAAAAATTTAGCAAAAATAACCTTTCCCCATGGACTCCAGATTTTTTTGGATCGCTAGCATGATGACAGCCTCAATAGTGTTGACAGACTGCGACTTCTTCGGAGCAGGCAAGCACATCATGTTTCTCAGGCCATCAACAAGGACCTTTATTGATCAACTGCTAAGGCAAAAATAAGAAAAGTAGACTAAGCATTACAAATATTTTATCTTCTAAGAGCGATAATCTCTTTTGCTTGCTGAATCCATTGGTAGCCTTCCTTTTGAAATTGAATTAAAATTTTCAAATATCTATTAAGGACTACTTAAGTAGATTACTTCAGTCGTCCTTGATATCTATAGGCTTACCTAGAATGTCATACAAAAACAAAAAGATATCGGCCAGGCCTAGTCATATAGTAGTAATAAGTAGACCTACACTATTTGAACTGCATTCAGCAATGATTATGAACCAAATTATTAAAGTAAAAAACTCTTTGCCCTAATTATATTCCACTTTTGAATGGATTGAATTAGTCGCTGTGTTTAAGCTATTGAAATTGAAAACTATTGAAATTATGATGTCAAACGCATTTCATTTTTATTCCTAAAATTAAAGTTGGAGCTGGTAATTAATTTAGTCAGGAAAGCGTTATACTTTTCAACTTTGACTTCAACCAGTTTGATCTAGTTCTTTATTTCTAATGGGCAGAAAACAGTTTTAAAATGTGGCTATACAAACATTATTAAAAATTACTTTGTTATATACCAACAAATTTTATATACAATTCTTACTCTCGGGTAAACTACATGTACAAGTTTCCATTTTGAACAGATAAAATCGAAATTGGATAAAATCCTATGTGTAAGCTTTGTGTTTTTAAATTACTTATCATTAAACTATGAACTATTACGAAAGTCTATCTTGTTTTTTTATGTAAGCTTAAATATGCTTACTTATAGCTTACATATTATTACATATTATTACATATTACATGCATAGCTTACATAAGCTTACATATTATGTAAGCTTTTTATGTAAATTATGATATTTAAACGAAACAATTTATGGTACAATATTTAGAGGCGTTCCAAATGATAAAAGTTTTTCACTCTAGTCTGCATGCATAAATGAAGTAAATATTTGTAAAAAAATTATGGAATATTCACAATTTTTTATCCTTGAAACTGAACAAATGCAGGCATAGAAAATTATTTGCATAAAATCTTTAATCGTGGTACGCTTTTTACGAGTAGCTCATGTCATCACTCTTTAATTATTACTTGATATAAAATTTTACTGATAATTGCAATACTTATATTGTATTTAGTATTGCCTTAGTCAGTATGGCATATTGCACTAATTGCTCCAAAACACAATGTAGCAAATTATTCCAAATAGTCTGTTGCAGGTGCGTGATATCGCTTTCTACTTAATTTTTACTAGAGCTATATTCAACTCTATTGCTAATCACTTAAAACAGTACAGATGAATTTTCTACTATGATTTGTTCCTTTAATCTCACTACTTAATTGAACTGAATAGGCTATTATCGGTACGGTAGTGTCACGTTATTTGATGTTGGCCGTGACCCTTAAAAGGGCCGTTTTAGTCCCAAAATAAGTTGAAGTCAACTTAGGCGAAGTGGATGGTGTAGCAGAGCACTTGGCGATAAAGGCAGGAACTTCCGTAGTTGTCTTTATTGTTAATATCAGTATTAAGTTTGGTTGTTACTGGCAATAAACAGACTATAGCTTTCTGGGCACTGGCGGCTGCAACAATGGGTTGAATATAATTTGGATATGAAGTCAAGTGGCAGGCGAATGACACAATGGCGACGTGACGTGAGCAGTGGCTATGAGCACAGTGAAGGCAGTGAAACGTAGTGGCGAGTTTGGCGTCGGTCGTGGCGTGAGACAGTCAAGTAAGTGTGTGAGCAGGCTGGCCCAGGCAGAGGGGCCGTGGCGAGAAATAACCCAGTGGTTAGAAAAATTGGGGCGTACCCTCTAGGCCGGCGCCCCGGCGGCCCTCAAGGGTACGCCCCATCCCGCAAGATAAAAGTTTGTAGGTTTTCTTCTTTGTACGTATGAAATATTTTTGTGAGGAAATTATGTAAAGAGCAGAATTTTTAAAGTTGATTTTTTTAGTTTCGGGTGTTTTTGTGCTCGAACCTGACAGTACGCCTTTCAGTACGTGCAGTGGACAGTGGGGCGAACTATTGATATCCTTATTAATTATTTTCTTGTATAATGAGCTCATTATTTATTTGCATTGACCAATCCTCATACTACAGCTAACTTGAACTTTTAACCCTTTGAGCAGCCATCTCTTTGAAAAATTGCTGCAAGCTCCAAAGTGGGGTATAGGCGACTCGTGCAAATTTTTCTGAGTTTCATACACTTCAGAAATTGGATGTGAACGCAAAAGTGTGCGTTTTAGCCTACCTACTTATAAGTAATACCTTTTGATCTTCGAAATCAACGCAACAAAAAATATATTTTTTAATACTCCACTACTTAAGCACTAGCGCATGTACAATGTTGCTTGTATTCTTAAGTTTTCATTTAGATGAGTCCGATTTGGTGGTCAATTCAGGATTTTTAAAGTAGTGGGGGCAGATTTGCCCAAATTTTTGTTTTGGTCTAAAAAGCCAAAGTAAGCTCAAAATTTACCCCCCTTATATGCAAGTCCAGCCATGGCAAAGGGGGCGGCCGCCGGGTCTACTACATCTACGAGTACATTTGACCGCCACAATTTGATCGCCGTTCTTTTCAAGGTGAAATAGGGCGGCGGGCAAATTGTCTGGCGGGCAAATTGTCTGGCGGGCAAATTGTCTGGCGGGCAAATTGTCTGGCGGGCAAATTGTCTGGCGGGCAAATTGTCTGGCGGGCAAATTGTCTGGCGGGCAAATTGTCTGGCGGGCAAATTGTCTGGCGGGCAAATTGTCTGGCGGGCAAATTGTCTGGCGGGCAAATTGTCTGGCGGGCAAATTGTCTGGCGGGCAAATTGTCTGGCGGGCAAATTGTCTGGCGGGCAAATTGTCTGGCGGGCAAATTGTCTGGCGGGCAAATTGTCTGGCGGGCAAATTGTCTGGCGGGCAAATTGTCTGGCGGGCAAATTGTCTGGCGGGCAAATTGTCTGGCGGGCAAATTGTCTGGCGGGCAAATTGTCTGGCGGGCAAATTGTCTGGCGGGCAAATTGTCTGGCGGGCAAATTGTCTGGCGGGCAAATTGTCTGGCGGGCAAATTGTCTGGCGGGCAAATTGTCTGGCGGGCAAATTGTCTGGCGGGCAAATTGTCTGGCGGGCAAATTGTCTGGCGGGCAAATTGTGGCGGTCTCCGCTGTCGGTCTCCCGCGGCCGCGCCCCCCCCCCTTGGATAGTGGCGTAAATAAATACTCATTTCAAAGTTTTACATGTAAGTAGGCGGCATACCCTTGCACAAGGTTGCATAATTATTTGAAAGCCGTATGCTTGTATGGGGTGGACAGTTGACAGTCAAAATGCCTATATCTACATGTACCTCCATACAGTAATAATTTACCTATTAAACAACAGGTAAGGTCAAAGATAACATATGCGTATGCCAGCAAAGGTTTAAAATTTTCAATAATTAATTGTACGGTACAATGCGATAGCAAAACAAACTAATCTTAGATGCAGCTATTATCTAGAATCTCGATTTATCTTCCAGAATTTTAGAGAAATACAACTAGGACAGGGGAAATCCCGGAAAATCAATCAGGTTTGCCAAGCTGTATTAAAGGGGGACCAAGCGCATTTTTGCCAAAATACAGAGCCACCCCTCCGCCCCCCTTGGGTCTTTACCCTTCAGAATCCGCCCCCCCCCCACATAAGAAATTCTGCTTGCGCCACTGCTAACAGTTCAAGTAATTCTGGAGAGCACAGAGTGCTGTCTAGAGAAGCTGTTCAGGCTTGGCACAACGCGCCCGCCAAAATTTTGTTAATGTCAACTTTTGCTCATTGTAATGATCGAAATTCCTTGCGAGGGATTGGCTAACTATTTTACTTTAAGTGCCAGATAGAGAATCTAGCTCAAGACTGCGGGCCAGAAGGAGGAGAGTGGAGGGGAGAGGGGAGAGATGTGAGATGTGAGAGGAGGGAAGAGAGGAGAGAGGCGAGATGAGAGAAAGAAGGGAGATAAAGGGAGAGAGGAGAGAGGCGAAAGGAGAGATGTCAGAGGAAGGGAGCAAGCAGTAGGGCAACCAGAAATTTTTTGAGGGAGGGGGCGGAGGGGAGGCTCTGTTTTTGGCGAAAATTCGCTTGGTCCCCCCTTCAATTTTTTCTGGGTCTCCGCCTAAGGGGGGGGCCCCCCCCCCCCCCCCCCCCCCCCCTGGTTGCGCCACTGGGAGCAAGGAAAGAGGGGAAAGGAGGAGAGAGGGGAGATTTTGATGAGAAAAGGAGAAGAAATTAGCAAAAAAGCTGAGAAGAGATGCAAACCTTGAGCGGGCTGGATTGTTATTGGCATGGGAAGTTAGAAAGGACCCGAGGGCTGGATAGAGAGACTGCGGGCCGCATGTGGCCCGTGGGCTGGAGTTTGCTGACCCCTGCAGCCTGCAGTAGGCTATGCATGACGGGCCCAGTTAACTGCATAATGGCAAATAAGAGACATGGGAGATTGGAGATAGGAGACTGTCTCCCCTGTCTCCCCTTCATTTATCTCCCCGATTACGAGTAGGGCACAGTCACTCAGTCACATTTTGATAAGGAGGGATACATAGACATAGATATTTTCTCAGTTTTCATATTCAGAGGCGGTCAGAGCTCAAATGGGACAGGTCATGAATAAATAACAATCTAACCCCCGCCTTGTCATTTTTCCGGATGAATAAATCCACTGAATCATAAAGGTTTCAAAGTGCCTTTGCGTTCTCATGACAGTTTTTGCCACTCAATTATTCTAGTCTTACTGAATCCCCGAGTTAACAGAAAATTATAGCTCGGCGCACGTCCGCCAGCTTGAATATTCTCGCTATATTGTTCTCTATTTGCGATCGTCTTTTACAACCCGACATCAATAAAACCCGTGTGGGCTTTATCTCTCATTAACAGAAATCTCTCATCAATTATAGCCTGTATAAAGCTTACTCATTTTGAGTTGCTCTTAGAAAAATGTTTTGAATTTCCTGGCCAGTGGCAATAACCCGTAATGACAGGGCAATGCAAGGAATTATTTTAACCTAGAGGTGACAGCTAATTTTGGCCAATTCATTTCAGTTGGGTGGGGGGGGGGTTAGAAGAAAGGCTAGAGAAGTGATATGGGAATTTCTACGTTGTACCGTTCTTGCCTGCTTAAGCGAACCTATGCGAAACAAACAAACTGTCCTGACTCCTTATCAGTGCAGGTCATCAAGTTTTTTCTATTCCCATATTGCACCAAAGATAAAGGAAGAACAAAGACGAATTTCGTGCGAGGCTTGACAAGGTCTGAACTATATATATATATATATATATATATATAAGTTACAACCTAGCATAAACACATAAATACTTTGATACGGAAAGTATTGATTCGATCTGACCTAAAATAGGTGCCAGCAAAAGAAAGAAAATATTCATAGCATTTTATATGTGCTTAAAAGTAAAACCAGATGGTAACAGATGGAAATTACAGTTGTGCAGCTAGTTGATTATTATCAATGGGATAAGTAAAATATTACAAAAATTCTGTTGGCTTGAATTGGAGGTAGGAATACTGTATACAATACCATTAGTATTTCATACTCGTATACTGGGGTTTAAGAAAATAAATCCCCCATTTCAGCCACATACAGCGGCATCACCTCCCACTAAGTTTCCGGCCCCTCCACCCCTCCTACACAGTTTTGAGCTAAATTACCCCTCCGGCCTCTATAACACCGAATTTTAAGCTGTACCTAATTCTAGGGTTCAAGAATGTAAACAATAAAGATAGAATCAATATAATCAGTCTCTAAAATAACTCCAGTTCATGAATGACCGATCGCCAGGCTTGTAGTAAACTCGTGAAACTGCGGATCCTAAAAGTAAAGATAAAATGGCAGTTGCGATCGAGTATGCATCGTAATATACTAATATTTAACTCACAATCTACAATCATGTCTGCGTGTTGAAGCTGAGAACATATACAGGAAGAAATTGCAGAATTGCAGAATACAGGGAATACGAGAATCGAGATAGAAGGAAATCGGATTGATATAAAAAACCAGAGAAAGATATTTTTAGTACTCACTTGCGACTCACGCGTCCTACATCAGGCCTCCTCGGAGTCACCTGTCAGAGGAATGACAAAAAAATGGCTTGCTGGATCCCTGTCCGCTCCAGCAAGATTGGCAAGCAGATTCGCAGGCAAAATCCAGCACTTTCGCTCAGGTGTGCCAGTTAGAACACCAGATGTCATCCTGTACAAGCCGATTCCCAGACGCAAAGATGGATATGGGTTGGCGTAGATGTTGTCAACTGGGTGTAAAATCCTGCCAGTGACTTGATTAGCTTCACTTACAGCTTCGATTAGGACGCATACTTTGTCGATTATGCAACAATTATCACCTCGCTTTGTGCTGAATTTCAACGGTGGAATTCGCTGCTCATTCAACAGAAGATCGCGAACTCTGAGCACCTGCTTAACTGAATGCGCTGCCATGTGCCTTGTCACCTTTACGCGGCGCTTTACAGATCCAAGAAAGTTTTCGAAAGGGAAAGTCGAAAAGTTGTTTAAACTGCCTAGCTTTCGGACAAACTCATCCAAATGAAGAATAGTGTGAAGATTGAAACTTATAAACTTCTGGCCGTAAAGGTGGGCAGCCCGTTCAACAAAAACTTCAATGCAAGTTTTTGCCTGCGTCCACCACTTGGAGTACCTTTCGTTGGAGTATGCGTAAATGGCGAAATGGAGGTAAAGAAAGTGGTTATACCTTTCTTCATTTAAAATGCCTTTGAAGAGGACAGGTCCTAGGTACAGCAAGTACTGTCTGAATTCAGTAGCCTTCATGTGCTTCAGTTCCAAGTCGATTTTCCGGGGTCTTCGTTGAAAGTTTGAAGGTGTCCAACCGGCAGCCATAGTAATTCGGTCGCCCAATAGGCTCATCGGACCGGGATAGACGAGACACTTCTTGCCATTAGATTTGTCGAAAAATAGGTAAAATAGCTTCCTTGTGACTCCAAGGCATACGGCATGCTGGTAGTCAGGGGGAAAAGCATCGACAAAACTAATGTTAGGCAAATTTAGAAGGGGCGATAGAGCGATTTTTTTATTTTCCTGGTTAGACTCCTTTCCCTCTCGGTATTGTTGGCTGCTACGAGACTCCCCGACGCTCGTTGAAAATGTTACTCTGTTGTCGGTATAAGGTCCAGTAGCCCTGCAGTACATGCAACCGACGTACGACATGTGCCCTTGAGTTACTGAGACCCAGGCTCGAGCAGGCGCATCGCAAACAAATCGGATAGTCGAGAAGCTGATGCTTAAATTTTCGATAATTTTTATTGGACCCGTAAGAAAACGTTTAGCCTCGTCGCAAAATTGTCGAAGATAATCATTCAGAGGTGGCTTGCCACAACCAGCCCATACGGCTACTGGAAAAGGTCTGCTGAATATGCTGGGAATAGACATAAGTATGGGCCAAAGACCGAAGTGGCTTGCTCGGTACAAAGGCAAGCCGTCAAAATTAACGATGGCTTCAATTTTGTAAACCTTCTCAGTTTCACTATCGTGTTGTAGATATTCTGGCTTCATGTGCAGCTGGTTTTTGCGAAACATTAGTTCTAGATTTTTCAGAATCGAAATGTAGCGAAAATGGCCTTTTCCCATGGGCTCCAATTTTTCCGTTGGATCGCCAGCATTGATGACGGCCTCAATAGAGTTGACAGACTTCGGCGCAGGCAAGCCTATGTCTCTTAGACCATCAACAAGGAATTTTTTAGATCCACGACTTAGGTTGAAACAAGAAAAGTAGACTACCAGCAAGGCGAATATTTTATCTTCTAAAGAGCGGTCATCCTCTTTCTTGTCAATCTCCTCATCTTCATCGCTGCAAACTCGCGCGAACTCGTCAAAATCAGGATAGCTGCCATTGTCGTTGTCAAGATCTGGATCCGTACCTTCATTGACTTCTGCTACAGAGGACTCCGAAGCGATGAAACCGGCGACTCTCCCAGAATCATCTGCTTCGAATACTTTTCTTTTTTTCTCTTGCAGTGCGATGTCTTCCAAAGCTTCTTGTTCTCCTTCCATGAACAAGCCCAGCAAATCCTTATTTGCTTGTCGCCTCAATTGCCTTGTCATTGTTTTCGTCCGAATCAGACTTTGATGATAGTTGACTGTTGTAATAATAATAAAGTAATTACTACGATTGCTTATTTCGTATTAAAGAAAGGATATGAACAAAAGCTGGGAAGAATTGAAAACTATTCCTTTGGGGGTTTGTGCGCGCTGATTGGACAGGTATGGATGCGGGGACGGTAGGGCCAATGAAATTGGAAAAGCCAGGGCGGCCTTTTTCATTCGAAGAACTATAGAAGACAATTGCTTCTAGAAGCAACCTAAACCACTGAATCATTAAATAAGCATAAACTATAGTGTGAGCTCCAAACTCTTGCTTTATTTGGTACTCAGTTTTGCACTAGCATAGTCTAGTCTGCATGCTACAATGAAGTTTTTAGTGATCTTTAAAGACGACCGTCAAATTGTTGAGGTCTCGGAAAGCGAAGTGAAGCTTCCTGAAGGCTTTCAAAACCTTAAGGAAGAGGAATGGTTAGAAAAGAGGGACTCCACTGAGAAGTGGAAGTGTGAAGCCTTGTATGAAGGCTGTTTTTACTCTGCTCTAATTATTCAGGTAAGCAACCGATCCCAACGATTGAAATGTTAAAATTCTTGAATCGATCTAATATTTGTACGCTCATATTTTCTCATTAATTTAAAGGTAATACTAAGCAACAACCTAGAGCCTGGGAGCTTCCGCTTTGTGCGTGAATTGGTGGCCAAAAAGACCCGACTGAACCGAATTCTCGAGTTGGTTCAACCCAGAGTCTTTCAGGAGCGTGACATGAAGAAAGCACGAAGGCATTACCAGACTAAGGTAAAATTAAGCACAGCCCATATAATTTTTATCGAGAACTTTGTTTTCTCCGTTTTACCTTTTAAACTATTTTTTAAGAAAAGGGAAGAAATTAAATGTGAAAATAATCTTTAAAACTGACATTAACTTGATAATTTCTCATGCCGTAACCATCCCAAACAGAATCTGTCAGACGGCTCAGCCACCGATTCCGAGGCAATCTTCGAAGATAAGAGCAGCCGCTGTTTGCAACCTCCAGCTTTGCTGCCTAAACAACATCCGCCTACGATTGCACAGTTAGCGCCAATGCCTCCTATTAGTGATGATGAAGCAGAAGCTGGCGTAGACGCCGATATGGAAGCTGAGGCGGAAGCTGAGGCGGAAGCTGAAGTGGAAGCTGAGGCGGAAGCTGAAGTGGAAGCTGAGGCGGAAGCTGAAGCGGAAGATGAGGTGGAAGCTGAGATCGGAGCTGAGGTGGAAGCTGAGATGGGAGCTGAGGCGGAAGCTGAGGCGGAAGCTGAGGTGGAAGCTGAGATGGGAGCTGAGGTGGAAGCTGAGGCGGAAGCTGAAATAGAAGCTGAGTTCGTAGCAGATGATCGATCGACGATTCCTAAGTCGCCTCCCACCATTTCATCTTTTAATTTTGGTTCTGGCTTTCTTAGAAAACTAGAAGAGCAGATCCAAGCCGGTGTTAGCTTTGAGCTGGAAAGTCCAAGAGGCATCAAGTTTCTGTCCTTATATGCCCTACGCGAACTTACTATGCGCAAGAATGAATTGAAAGCATTAGAAAATAGTTTGACCAAACAAATCACCGCAATGCGCACTGAAGTGCAGAGCGTGCTACGCTTTTTGGAACCTGTTGGCGCTGACATTCCAACTGATAATTCTGAGCCTTCATTCTGGCCGATCAACTCCTGGGAAAAATATGTGCAATTCGCTTCCAGTCCAAATGAACATATTTCTACTTTGGTAAGTTCATGACAGAGTTTTTTATTTTCTTTTCATTAGAAGAAATGCTCTAACTACTACTCAAAGCGCACTAGTACTATCACTGAAATAATAATCTATAAGTATTCTCACCTGTAAAAATCTAAACAGAAGAGCCTGCTACGTTCATGCAAGCGAGACAAGTGGTCCGATGCTTTAATGGCAATGCTTAACGAGAGCTTGTCGAAAGAGATGCAGGCGGTTATTAATTTAATCGGGTCAGACATGCGAAGCCGAGCTGTTGCTGCTGGAGTTGCGACCAACCTTACTGATGCGCAGCTTGGATTTCAGAGCACTCTGCTCAGCCATTTCCAAAGTAAGTCTACTTAATCAACGTTCAATGAGACTTTTAGAGCTAAATATCAAGAAATTAGTCGAGCACAGTGCATGCTATTCATAGTAACTTTCAACTTTTTTCCTAACAGAAGCAATCACATTCATCTATGGCGCGACCGCTGAAGCCGGCAGGCCCTCTGAACAATCTGTAAGAAATACTTGCAGACAGCAGCTAAAGCATGGCGGTGACCGATTAAAGGGGCGGTCGCATCGCACAGGAAGCCAGCTGCTTTCCGGAGTCCAGACTCAAAGCCCCGCTTCTGACAGCGCCGTACAAAGACAGTCTCTGGTGGCAGCGACTCCAAGCCCCGCTTCTGGCAGCGCCGTACAAAGACAGTCTCTGGTGGCAGCGACTCAAAGTCCCGCTTCTGGCAGCGCCGTACAAAGACAGTCTCTGGTGGCAGCGACTCCAAGCCCCGCTTCTGGCAGCGCCGTACAAAGACAGTCTCTGGTGGCAGCGACTCCAAGCCCCGCTTCTGGCAGCGCCGTACAAAGACAGTCTCTGGTGGCAGCGACTCAAAGTCCCGCTTCTGGCAGCGCCGTACAAAGACAGTCTCTGGTGGCAGCGACTCCAAGCCCCGCTTCTGGCAGCGCCGTAAAAAGACAGTCTCTGGTGGCAGCGACTCCAAGCCCCGCTTCTGGCAGCGCCGTGCAAAGACGGTCTTTGGTGGCAGCGACTCAAAGTCCCGCTTCTGGCAGCGCTGTGCAAAGACGATCTCTGGTGGCAGCGACTCAAAGTCCCGCTTCTGGCAGCGCCGTGCAAAGACGGTCTTTGGTGGCAGCGACTCAAAGTCCCGCTTCTGGCAGCGCCGTGCAAAGACACAGCCATTCATCTTCTTTTTCCCTAGTGAGTAAAAACGTATCTAAACTGAATAATGAACGATGAATACTATGATTGCTAAGCATTAAATACTACTATCAGTAAGATAAAATGTGCATGCAGTAATTTTTTGTTTTCTTTCCAATGTCACAGACACCATCGCGACTATCAGCGGGAGAAGTGCCGCCAGCGGCGACAGCAAAGCCGAGCTCCCAATCCAGAAAGCGAGCGAGTATTCAGTTGGATTCTCAGCCTCGAAAGCGGAACAACCATCGCCCCCGTTCAGCAAAGTCAAAAACCAACTACCGCACTGACTGCTCTCTCGAATCTGATGACGAAACCGAATCAAGTGGATCAAACTGGTCCGAAGATCAGCGAGAGCTGGATGATGGACAATTTAAAATCTTCTAATTATGAGAGCACGTATTTTACGAGTAAATGCTGTCAAAATGATTTTAAAACTGACATTCTTTCAACACCTTTGTTGCCAAAAACTTAACTATTTTTCGTTCTAATATTGTGTTTTAATATCAGTTCCATTTAACTTCGCTAAATAAATTCAAATTTCATTACATTTAAGTTTCTTATTCGATTTCATTCATAGACTCAAACTAATTTTCTAAAGAACTGCAAAAAAATTTACAAAAGGCAAACTTCGTAAGCAGGTAGCAGCAAGGTTGTTTAAATTTATAATGGAAGAGACAATTGCTTAAAAAAATCAGATAGCTCTGAAAATTATTTGGAAATAAATTCAATTTTGAAACAACCAGAAAGCTAGGCTGCTGCCAGAGCAAAATATATCAGTAAAAGCCCTGCATACTACTGTTAGTAGAGTAAACCAATTCTTGCCTTAATTTATTGGGCAGTCCACCGGGCGCCGGGTATAAGGCCGGCGCCCCGACTGGACAAAGAGTGCGCCCCGCTACCGGCCACAGGCCACCGGGCGCCGCGGTCTGCGCACCCTTGGGCGTACCAGAATTTCCCACTGGGAAGGAGGCTCGAGGCAGCCAGACAGGAACGCAAAAACACACACAAGGCCAAGGACAGACAGGGAGAGAGAGAGGCACAGATAACACATGGTGACGCGAATTGCGCAAAATTGCACAAAATTACGTGAGAAAATTGAAAAAAATTGGGCAAGAATTGCGCAATAATTGCACTCAAATTGTTCATTAAGTGCAATAAAATTACACGAAATCACGCTTAAAATTACAATTTAATTGAGCATAAAATTGCAATTCAAGAGCTTAGAAATAGCCGTTGGAGTGGCACTTCAGAATATTGATACGCTCGTATTATAGTGCAGGTAAATTTTAAGACTTCCCAAATTTAGCACTCGATCTGCAATTTTCATTATATCTGCTCAGAATTGAACCCAGAAAAGTAATTAAGACACAGTAAAAACCACCTGTGTTATTTCGGAATACATTAAATTTTGCAATTTTTCAATAAGATGTTATAATCATTTTTCAATCCAATACATTTCATTGTAATTTTTTATTTCACTTTACTACATATTAAAAAATAAAACTACAAACAGATACTAAATATAAACCTTTACAGGCAAAAAACGATGCATAAGATACAAGAAAATACTTGCATAGATTAGTAAAAATTATTATTATTAAAATATTACTATTTAACTATTTAGAAAAATTATTATTAAACCATTAATAAGCACACTGAACATTGAAACTAATTGAAAAATTCTTTTACATTTGAAGTGCAAAAGCGTTCTAAATAAACATAATTTATTAGTTAAACAATATTTTAACTTTCAGGGGTGCTGGCTGCATCAGCATGTTTATCTAAGCAGTTAAAACTTTAAAGATGAAGCCTTTTACACATCTATGATGAAGCTTTTGGATACTTTTAAGTTCAAAACCTTTCTAGATTCCGAAATGAGACTTTCTAAGAACCCACAGGTAATTATTTTGTAGAATTGAATATTTAAAAAAAGATCCCAGATAAAGTTAGGATTCACTTTTCGCTTATTTATAATTTTTTATCGCCTTTCCATGATCTTACTTAGACATTACTTTTTAAGGCTACCCAACATTGCCAGCCTGAAGCTCGTTAGAGCTTCCAGAAGTCAATTACAGTGATTACCTTGCAGTGATTTAGTGATTGCTTATTTAATGTTATTCCTATAGGCTATAACTGATACTTAATGGTTTCCAGTATTGTCTTTCTTACGCTTGCCAGAAATGTCACGAAACATTTGATTTAACGATGCTCGCACAGATCTCCAGTTGTAGGCTGCAAACCATTCGGACAAAACAGCTCGAAGCTCCTCAACAGATTGCTCGTCCATCGCAATGCGCTCCGTTAAGCCATTCAGCTCAATAATTGCAGAAATGCAATACTCCTCACCGAAGCGTCAAAGAACGTACTTTATGTACATTGGAGTTTATGTACATTGGCCCGCTATGAGAATTCGATTTAGGAAACTATAGAAGCACAAACTCGAAAGGCAACGGTTGGTCAAATTTGTCTGCAGCATGCCTTCGCTTTTGTGTGTTCATTTCTTGGCATGAAGAGAAACACAATTGAGTATTGAGTTGAAGTTGCACTGCTTTATAATTATAAAAGAGTATTATATTATAAATAATAATTATAAAATAATGATATAATTAATAATTATAAAATAATTATAATAGATTATAAAAACAAAGTAGCTTTTTGAGCCACTTATTTTATTTATTTATATAGATTTCATTTTAGAATTTTGGCATACCATTAATTTGTATATGGAATCATAAAATATTATTTTGAAAACTTGCAACCAAGATTTTCATAAAACAATCTAGATATAGTGATATGATATATAGTCTAACAGACAATATATCAATAGAAGCCAAAATATTAAATACCTTAAAATAGTAGCTAATTAGTAAACAGAAGCTATACAAATGATTATACGCTCATAGCTAGGCCTAGTCATTAAGTCATTGATTAAGTTAGTAATCTACTTACTCAACTATCTTTTGCATATATTATGCTGTACCATTTAATAACCTGATAAGCTTCAGTTTGACTTTTAGACAATACATCAATTAATTTAATTAGAAAAAAGTAAATGTTTTTAAAATAGCTATAGCTACATTAATTAAAAACCTATTTGTAAGCCTAGCTAATTGCCTATTAAACAATGATGTTCAATTTCATGCTTCACTAATTTAATTTAATGTATAGCTCCTATAAATAGTAGAGCTACTAAAATAATTTTGAATTGAAATACATAATGTAATGACCAATGACAATGTAATTACAATAAAAGTATAACTTATTAATACAAAATTTTAGTCTACAAAGTGCCACTGCAGTATTAAAATTAATTGTATGCACTTGCCTGATACTGAGAGAGCTCTAGTCCTAGATATAAGAAAATGATAGAAAAGTATAATTACATGTATGAAACTAAAAGATAAAGTTCAAATACAGAGTTGACAAAACATTAACAATGACATAGTACATAGACAATTGGTAGCTTTTAGTATTTTATAAAAGGAGCTATGAAAAATGAATTGGACAAACTCCAATAATGCTAGCTAGACTAGTCAATACTTATTAGTAATAGCTAGCAATAATAGGACTAGAATTAGATAAACTAAAAAACTTTTTTTGAGTTTTACAATCTTAAGTCAAGACTACAAGAGTAAATAGCAAGGCTAAGTTCTTGTCATTTACGATAAGTGAAAAGCAAGTGGCATTACTAGCCTTCAATTTCAATTACAATGATAAAAAAAGCTAGTAAAAACAACTAAGGAGAAGGCAACAACAACAAGCAAGAGCAAGAAAGCAGCAATACGTCGACCAATATGGAGCAATAAGGCGCGCTGCTTTTTAAATTTAGCAAAGTTGTTACACTTTTAAACAAAAAATTCCTAAAATGGTAGATACACTTTCTATTGAATATACAAAGCAGATAGATTTCTAAGAAAAATCAATTTTATTTGTTTGTAAGAATTTAGAACACTTTAAATTTGTTCAGGGAGTCGTGAAAATGCAGTCATGTAAGTACAACTTATATTGTGCATATTTGCAGCTTATATAAATCATTTTATACCTCAATTTCGAAGACTTTGTCTATACTATGCTTCAATATATTGCAATTCATTTTCTGTACTCGTCAGAATCTGCATGTAATCGTTAAAAAATAATTTCTTTTGGCAATCTACATGTAATAGATGCGATGTAAATGTACCAGTAGCAAGGATATTTTTTATCTACTACTATACAAGTAATATTTAAAGCATATTTGAAATTGAAAAAATTGCAATATTCTTTGCAATGCGATTGCAAGAATTTCACTTTCTTGATATGTCTTTAACACTACTTACATAAGCATCTAAAGCGCACATGAAAGTTGAGAAAATTGCAAGTTCTATGAGAAAGAAATTGCAATTAAGTCAATTATTGTGAATAAAATTGCAAGTTTCAAATTTTTTCCTCAATTTCGGGTATCATGTGAAGGACGGAGGAAACAAGAGTGAGGAGTGCCCGCCGCCAGGCGGGGGGTTTAATAAAAGAGCGCAGAGGGGGGTAGCGCGAGCACGAGTGATTTCATTGGCTGGCGAGAGAACTTAAAATTATCGATCGTGCCAATTTTATACGGTCGCGAGAGAGGATAGCAAAATATACAGTGAATTAGAAATTGCCACAAAATCGTTGGGCACTACTACAAGTAAACGTCGCAATAAACGAATGGAAAAGTTTAGTTGAAACGGTGAACTGAAGGGTTGAATGACTATGGAGAACAGCAGTCCAACGGCCCTTCTCGGGACCACCTTAAACTGACAACGTCACACCCGCCTCCCTTCCGAAAAAGGATAGGGTCGCGCAAAAAGAAAACCAACACGCGGGGTGACGGCAAGAAAAACACAGCATGACCGCAGCGTATGAATTTATAGCAGAGCGAACTACAGGGAGCTTGAGTAGTACGTAGGAGTATATGATTACCGGACAAAATTACAAAGTTCCAAAGGCTACAGACTATTACGGGAGCAGAACATTACAGGGCAATAGAACGCGGTGAGCACGAGCAATACAACATGGTGGTGTTACAAAAACAGAACAAAAATATGACAGTGGTTACGGAAAGTGGTGCTCGACGGAGCGCGCGGCGCGCGCGAACACAAAAACGACAAAGGACGCGCAGAAGTGATACGATGGATGAGGCAAACACAGAACAAGGGTGACAGATGGATGAGGCAAAGGATGCAGAGCAGAGGCACGGAACAGAGACACAGTCCGGACAACTGCGGGCAACGACGACAAGCGTCAAGGGCGGCGGGACACGGCGCGGCGCGCCAAGGCGGGAGAAAACCGGCGCAAGAGCGCCCAAGGCGGAGACACGGCGCAGCGCGCCAAGGCAAAGAACGGCGCAGCGCGCCACGGCAGGAAACGGCGCCACGCGCCAGGCGGGAACGGCGCAGCGCGCCAGGCGGAGACGGCGCAGCGCGCCAGGCAGAGAACGGCGCAGGAGCGCCAGGCGGAGAACGGCGCAGCGCGCCAAGGCAGAGAACGGCGCAACGCGCCAAGGCAGGAAACGGCGCCACGCGCCAAGGCGGGAGAACGGCGCAGCGCGCCAAGGCAGAGAACGGCGCAACGCGCCAAGGCAGGAAACGGCGCCACGCGCCAAGGCGGGAGACGGCGCAGCGCGCCAAGGCAGGAGAACGGCGCGGCGCGCCAGGCGGAGAACGGCGCCACGCGCCAAGGCAGAGAACGGCGCAGCGCGCCAAGGCAGGAAACGGCGCCACGCGCCAAAGGCAGAGGATGGCGCTACGCGCCAGAGGCAGAGAGAGCGTGCGAGCGGTGTGTGTGTGTGCATGTGTGTACTTTTACCCCACAAATATTATCTCTAATAGCTATACTATGAAATTTGCGAAATTTGGTGACGAGCTACAGCTCATTTTCGACAACAGTGAAAGTGATGCTGCACTCGTCAATGGGCTGAGCAGCGAACTAAGCTAGCTATATTCCTATATATGCATTTTTTTCGATTTTTCAATGGTTGTTTTTTCAGTTTTTATTTTCTTTTTGAGTTATTATGAGTTTTATTCGTCGCCAGTATTTATGCTTTAATTACCAACCGTCTATTGCACATTATGTGGCTTTGGGGTATTAACGTCAGAGGTGACGCTCTTATACATTTCATCGACTTCGGTAACACCGAACGGATGCAATAGGATTATTCTAAGCTATCAATTATTTTAATTATTTTTGCCATTGCTATAATGTTTATACTATTCATGCTATTACTATTTAATTAGGCTTACAGGGGCATACGCGCCCTAGTGTATTGTATAGACTACGGCAATGCCGATGCAGGCAGAGAACTACTACAGAATATTTTTGACAACTTTTATATTTATAATATTCATATCACAATCATATTTCGACCATAAAGTGCTTTATGAATTAGTTTTTAGTTTACTTTTGAATTAACTAGTTTGGCTTGTGGCTTGTGTTTGTGGTCTGTGGCTGGCAAATGCCGCAGGGGACCTGTGGCCGGCAGGTGCCACAGGAGGTAGTTTTACGCCTTGCCCGGGGCGTGAGCTTGCGGTCTACAGGTGCCGCGGTGACCTGTGGCCGGCAGGTGCCACAGGAGGTAGTTTTACGCCTTGCCCGGGGCGTGAGCTTGCGGTCTACAGGTGCCGCGGTGACCTGTGGCCGGCAGGTGCCACAGGAGGTAGTTTTATGCCTTGCCCGGGGCGTGTAAAACTGGCGGTTAGTGTCTGCTTCCCCACTGCTGGAGCAGGTCGGACACTTGACAGGTCCGGTACCTGACAGGCGGGCAGATGGGGCGCCCATAGCTGGGTCTGGGTTCAGTGGCTGGGGCTGGTGGATTAACTGCCTGTGCGGCGACTGGGTCCGCCACAGGCTCGGGAGGCGCCATGCCAAAGTCTTCCCCGTTGCCGGACATTGTGCGAGATGAAGCTCAGGCAGGAGCCCGAGTGAGGCGAACGGAGCAACCACGAGTGAGAGTAAGGTTCCAGAGAGAACGAATTGAGGTTGATGGCGCGAGAGAGACGAGAGAGATTGCGTCCTACTAACAAAAATACGTGCCTGACAAGGGCGAACCACAAAAAGCCTAGTATAGGGGAGAGTCCTATCACGCAAACCACCCAGACTAACTGTCAGGCAATAGTCCCTACAAACAATCAGCGCACAGCGTAACCTGGCGTGGCTTGGCACACACAGCGGAGCTATCTTGGCAGAGCGTAAGCTCGAGCTCAACGCAGTTGACAGCGCGCGTTGCTCAGGGCGACGGCCAGCGACGACCCGCGGCGACGAGCGAAGACCAGCCGGGCAGTCAGGACCCCTAGGCCTGACGTGGCACAGGCTCTCGCAGCCTTGCGGACCGAACCTCAGGCGTAGCACAGGCAGGCAGGTGCTCAGTCACGAGCCGGCAGAGCTGAGCAGAAGTCTCGCTGGTGGCTGGTGCTTGGTTGCGAACTGGCAGGACTGAGACGAAGTCTTGATGGCGCTGATCTAGTTGCGAGCCGGCAGTGCTGAGTAGGCGTCTCGGTGGTGCTTAGTTTCGAACGTGTTGATGTTGAGCAGAATCTCAGTGGCGCTTAGTTGCGAACCGGCAGTGCTGAGCTTGGTCTCGGTGGTGCTGACTTAGTTGCGAGCCGGCAGTGCTGAGTAGGAGTCTCGGTGGGACCTCCAAAATTATGTCACGTTATTTGATGTTGGCCGTGACCCTTAAAAGGGCCGTTTTAGTCCCAAAATAAGTTGAAGTCAACTTAGGCGAAGTGGATGGTGTAGCGGAGCACTTGGTGATAAAGGCAGGAACTGCCGTAGTTGTCTTTATTGTTAATATCAGTATTAAGTTTGGTTGTTACTGGCAATAAACAGACTATAGCTTTCTGGGCACTGGCGGCTGCAACAATGGGTTGAATATAATTTGGATATGAAGTCAAGACACTGGTGAACTATTGACTACAAATTCCACAAATTCTTCAACCAATGATCGAGAGATTCCTTCCATATTCCTTCACGGAATTACAGCTAGTCTATCACAACTTAGTACTGCATCACGCTTATTCGTCAAAACAACGTGCCTTTATTTCTTAGGAACCTCCATTTCTTACTCTGCAACACGCTTTTTAGTCCGCTAGCACTTTGCCTCGCAGTCAAAATCGGTTTCTATCACTTAAAATTTGCAATTACTGCCCTTCTTATCGGCAAACACTGCTTCAGCGCTTCTCAACTTGCAAGCATTGCTCAGGCAAGTGACTAACGACAAGAGTGTAGAGTGAGCCGAGGTTAAACAGATGAAGTGAGTTAACGAAGGTTATAGCATTCTTGCTTCTTCTCCCTCTATATTTATAGTAGATAATCGAAGTACATAGTTCCCTATTGAACCGCGTTTAGACGAATAAATTGAAGCTTCAATGAAGTTGAGCGCGGATAGATGTGCGAAATAGATCCCTGAATTCTTTGCTGATTCAATAATGAAAAGTCTTTCAAGTTTGGGCAGCTCGTGGATGATGTTAGAGGTTAGAGTCGTGGAGTTTAGAATGCAGAATACTGAGGCCTTGTCTTCCTTGTCTTATATATTTTCCCATGCTACAAGCGCGAACTCTCTCTCTCTCTCTCTCTCTCTCTCTCTCTCTCTCTCTAAATTCTCTCGATAAACTTACTGTGCTTAACCTATTTTAAGTGTTATCGGTATATTTAACACCCTTGCTACGATTTCAGAACCGAAGCACCAACGAGCAATCGAGAAGCAGCAATCTCAGGAACTCGGGAAGCAATGCGAATTGGACTGCTCTACTTGTGTCGACGATGGAACAGTTTAGTTTCATCGCCAAGAGGAAGGAGGCAGCTTCGATGGTTGCTGGCGGCTTGCTGTCTTACGGTTTTGCTTGGATGGCAAAGTGAGTCAGAGATTTGTTAATTAGGAGTTCACTTCGATTAGTAATGGTACAGCTCTGCTAGTTGACTGGAAACGAGAAAACTGGTTTTAGTGGTTAGAGCATCGGACTCACGAGTAACAGCATTAGCTGAGGTTGTGGAGAGTGTGTGTGGCGACCCCCAGTCTTTGGACTGAACAGTCGTAAGCAGTCTTCAGATGCGCCGCGCAATAGCTGCGGCTGAGCTGTCGGTTGCACATCTGCTCATTGAGGGATTCTAATACTTTTCTCAGTGAAATAATCAGTGAGGGAACCAAGTTGCAACATCGACCGCCTTATTTACAATAAAATGCTCCTGAAACAACCTCAGCTAGGTTAGGGGACTATTGAATCCTTCCTGACCTACTATATTTGACACCCCATCAGTTCTGATGCAAAACGATCTGGAACTGCGCGACCTCGCTGCTCTGGTCCGTGACCGACACGCTGCCGCTGAGATCCAATTCGCTCTGTCCAATTCGCCGTTGGCTACCAGCGTCGGTTGTCCAGCCAACGTCACCTGTATCGGCTTGGCTACCAGAATCTTCCACAACTACAGCTACTGGAACGTGGTGCTGCAGCCTAGCCTGGTGCCTGCCTGCGCCTCCAACTGCCGGCTCATTGCTGACCATTCGCAGGCCCACGCGCTGCTGTTTCACGCCTACGATCTGCCCAGTCGGAGGCGTCTGCGTCGCATGCGACAGACGCTGCCGCGGAATCAGCTGTGGATCTACTACAGCATCGAGAGTCCGATGCAGATGACTACTCAACGATGCGGCCAGCATTGCTTGAAAGCGACCTGGTTATCCTTTGTTGACGACACTCTGGCCTACTTAAAACAGTTCACGTTTCCTTCCTACTTGTTGCGAGAATACCCGGACACTACAGAGGAGGCGACTTACTTTAATTGGACGATGACTTACCGACGCGATTCTACAATCTACACTCCCTACTATCGGTTTGAACCGGTTGTCAGCGCGACTGGAGAGAAGCATAGCGGGTAAGGAGATGGCAGCTACTTCAGCGTGTCCTGTTGTAGGCTTCACAATTACATTCTGCTAAAATCCCGATGAAAGCGTTACCGTGACAAGAATTTCTAAGTATTCATTGCAAGAAACTCACAAGTGACTCTTAGGCGATTCTTTGGTGTTTTAACGACACAAACGAAACAGTTGACTCGAGTCGCGAAAAGTCATCCAAGAGTTGTTTCGTTTTAGTGCTTAACTTTCTACTACGAGCTAACTCAAGTAGAGTAAAATAGAGTTGTTTATAAATGCGAAATGCGATTCTAATTCATAAAGTGACGCAGGTGCGCTTTGGACGCAACTCAGCGATTCTACAGCGACTCTGTCACGCTTCAGAAACGACTCGACGGCCCCATAGTCATTAAATAGAAGCGCTCGAGAAGCTCAAATTGACTCTTAGGCGTCTCTTCGACGGCTTTCTGGTGACTTGTACCACCGTGACATGTGACATCTTGTTGTTTTAAAGTCATCTAGAGTCGCAGCGACTGAGGCTAATGCCGGTACCCATTTTACAGCTTGGTGAACTGAAGCAATGCAGAGTGAAGTGTCTTGCTCAATGGCACGAATTGTTCCAGTGGGATCGGGAATCGAACCCCCGACCTTCAAGTCGTGAGTCCGACGCTCTAACCACTAGGCTACAACCCTCCTTCATTGGGAAAGACGTAGCTTACGAGTACAAGCTATAATGTTTACCGTTCTGTGCTCTCCCTTTTCCCATCTTTCCCCCTGTTCTCCATCCCATCCTAACATAACGAGTACTCAGAATCACTTAATTTACTGATTGAATTGATGCCAGAAGTGAAGTAGCTATCTTTACTTACAAGCTAGAGGAATTAAGCTGCCTGGGAATTAGGAAATTTTGAATCGAAACCGCTGCCCTACGTTCCAGCCCGATCGCTCTGCCTCCGAAAGTCTCCCTTACCGAGAAGAGATTCCTCAGCTTCATAGCCGTGTCCAACTGCTATCCGTCCAACCGTCGGCAAGAGATTCTGACGGAGCTCGCCAAGCACATGGAGCTGCACTTTTACGGACGTTGTGGTGACAGAGAATTGCCAGACAGTCAGAGCATGGTTGACCTTTCTAGACAGTACTATTTTCACCTGAGCTTTGAAAATGTATTCTGTCGCGACTATATCACGGAGAAGTTCTACTCCAACGGGTTGTGGGGCCACGCGGTGCCAGTGGCATTTGCTGGCTACTCCAAGGAGGAGCTCAAGGCCGTGGCCCCGCCGCATTCGTTTATCTACGCTGGAGACTTCAAGTCGCCAACTGAGCTAGCCGAGCATTTGAAGAGTTTAGCGGCAAATTCTGAGAAGTACAACGCCTACCACCGCTGGAGACGAACCTATGGCTTCGTTGACCACGACCGGAACCCGTCTTATAATGTGTTCTGCCAGATCTGCCGCAAGCTGCAGCAGGCGCCCAGCACTGCTCCAGAAGTGGACTTGAACAAATTCTATAATATTAGACAGCAGTGCAGGCCGCTTAATTACGATCCTTTTTCTGCTCATAAGCTATAGTCAATTAGCTGGCTTTAATCATTCCATTACTGTATTTTTACTATCATTTTTCTCTTAGGGTAAAGTGTGAGGCTCTTTATGTCACTCACTCCATTTTTGTAAGGCTCCCTGCGTCACTCTCCGTTTTATTGACGCTCCCTGCGTTACTCTCCGTTTTATTGACGCTCCCTGCGTCACTCTCCGCTTTATCGACGCTCCCTGCGTCACTCTCCGTTTTATTGACGCTCTCTGCATCACTCTCCGTTTTATTGACGCTCCCTGTGTCACTCTCCGTTTTATTGACGCTCCCTGCGTCACTCTCCGTTTTATTGACGCTCCCTGCGTCACTCTCCGTTTTATTGACGCTCCCTGCGTCACTCTCCGTTTTATTGACGCTCCCTGTGTCACTCTCCGTTTTATTGACGCTCCCTGCGTCACTCTCCGTTTTATTGACGCTCCCTGCGTCACTCTCCGTTTTATTGACGCTCCCTGCGTCACTCTCCGTTTTATTGACGCTCCCTGCGTCACTCTCCGTTTTATTGACGCTCCCTGCGTCACTCTCCGTTTTATTGACGCTCCCTGCGTCACTCTCCGTTTTATTGACGCTCCCTGCGTCACTCTCCGTTTTATTGACGCTCTCTGCGTTACTCTCCGTTTTATTGACGCTCCCTGCGTCACTCTCCGTTTTATTGACGCTCTCTGCATCACTCTCCGTTTTATTGACGCTCCCTGCGTCACTCTCCGTTTTATTGACGCTCCCTGCGTCACTCTCCGTTTTATTGACGCTCCCTGCGTCACTCTCCGTGTGCTGTGCTGTGCTCCGTCTACTTCAATATCCGTTTGAGTTTGACCTCGCATTCGATTTTTTTGTGTGCCAGTCAGTTATCAGAAAAGTCGGACTTTTCTCCGCTTTTTCAGAAGCATATTCCCCTGTGTTTTAAATTGCTTGACATTCCGGACATGAATGCTTGCTCCAGAGTTTTGCTCAGAGCCTCTGCCGCTTGAGGCTGCTAAAATTTGTTGTTTGAGTTTATTTGTTAAGCCGTGCTCAAATACTTCAAGTATCATCTGATTTGTCGCTTTCAGACAGTTTGACTCAAAGCCTTCTGCACCATGTGAGTTATTGCTAATCTGATGCTTGATCAGTGCTCAATCGCATGCATTGCTATTCCTCTGTCTTAACGAATCTTGCAGATTTTTTAGTCCTGCTGATATCTGTAATAACTGTTATTGAATTTTACACTTCTCAAATCTGTACCAGCTGTGCCACGGTACCGATTTCTGGTGTCAGGCTTTTTCACCTTTTGTGACAAACAACGTACTTTACCAACAATTGCGTGTACTTTTAACAGCAGCAGCCAATGTTGCCTCAAATATACCAATTTATACCAATACCCATTATACCAGTTGTGGAGCTTTTTGACCTCGCTCTAAAAACACTAGAGTTTAGTCCAGTGTGCTGGAGTAGCTTCACACCGCTTTTCCCTTGATGAGGACGCATGCTCTGAAAGTTGAGAGGCCATATGCCTCATTGAGCCGTCAATGTAACAGTGGACTTCGGAATCAATCCAGCTGTCACTCGCCTCATGCCGAGGCTGATCAATAATGAGCTTGTACATGTACCTTTGTTTCAGAAGAAGGGGGGCTGGGATGGAGTCCGTTAGGATTTTGTCCCCATCACACCTTTCGAGAGTCTTGAAGCGTAGTTCGGAGTGCGGCAAATGCGAATGCTGGCCTTCACCGATTGGTAGTCGCTCTTTCCGGGCTTGGGGATAAAGACCACTCAGGCCCCTTTTCATGCAACTAGTACTTCGGATATATAGCCTTTCCACACAGGGACTATCGCCAGGGACGGGAATCTAGCGATGCATGCAAAAAATTATGGAGGCCGATCTTATAAGTTCTCTGTCTAAGTCTTATTTTCAGAAAAAAAGTCCGGCTCAGGGTCGGGGAGGCAGTGGCCCAGCAGCATCTGACAGCGCCCGCGCAGGGTAGCGCTCAGGGTATAGTTAGGGCTCGCTCTTGCGATTTATTATTCATTTTAGGAGCGAGTAGTCCATCAGACAGGCCGCTGACTTGAGTGTGAAAGAAGCATATTTCTTCTTCCTACATGTATTTATGGACAGTTTGTGTCTGCCAATTCAATTCACGCAGCGATGTTCTGTATCAGGGGGGGGGGGCGTAGCCCAGCGGTAGCGCAGCTGCTCTGGTGTGCCAGTGACCCAGGCTCGATTCCAAGTGCAGTCGCATTAATTTGGGGCTGAGTTGGAATCTCGGCTTGGCTCTGCTCGTGCAATTAACGGCCTTGAGAGCCAACCCCCCAAGGCGCAGTGAAGTGTACATGCCTAACGATACGAGGTGTATTCAAAAAGTTCTTTTCGGTGCCCTACAAAACTGAACACAAAACAACTGGAACTATGAAAACACTGTTAGATTGCTTAACATGATTCTGTCACTCAACATATTCACCGCCAATGTCTTTGCACTTCTGCCAGCGATTTACCAGGCCTCTGATTCCGGAACTCACACCACTCGCGTCCATTTGGCGAACAGCTTGATTGCATGCAGCTTCGATGTGCTCGGTGCTGTCAAATCAAATGCCCCGAAGGTGCTTCTTCACAGATGGAAATAAGAAGAAGTCGCACGGCGACAAATCAGGCGAATAGGGTGGATGTTGGAGCACTTCCCAGCCCCATTTGCTCAGGAGTTCCACGACGTTGTGCTTGCGATGTGCTGGCGCATTGTCGTGCAGCAGGATCACGCCAGATTCCAGCAGACCAGGGCGCTTCTTTCGTATTGCTGGGCGCAGCTTCTCCTGCAGAATCCACTTGTAGTAGTCCCCATTGACGGTGGTTCCTTGTGGGACTGCCCAGTTCAGCAGGATTCCTTGGGAATAAAAAAACATGACGTGCATGATCTTTATCGCGCCCTGCTTCCTGATGGCCTTCTGAGGTCTTGGAGAATGTGCTGGAAGCCATTCGGCAGACTGGGCCTTTGTCTCAGGATCCCAGCTGTAAACCCACGTCTCGTCTCCAGCAACAATTCTTGATAGAAAATCCTCCCCTTCTCGATGGAACCGACGCAGGTGGCTGCTTGAAGCCACAGTTCGCTGCATCTTTTGCTCACCTGTCAGCAGGTGTGGCACCCACTTGCAGAACTTTTTCTGTAGGAGAAGACGCTCAGTCAGAATAGTGTGGACGCTTCCTACTGACACACCAACGTCTTCTGCCAACTCTTCGCAAGTCCGTCGCCGATCATCATCCAAGAGCTCTTGCACTTTCTTCACAACAGTCTCTTTGGTTGCAGTCATCGGCCTTCCAGAGCGGCCATTGTCCTCAACGCTCTCTCTTCCCTCAGCGAACAGCCGGTACCATTTTCGAACTGTCTGCTCAGTTGGTGCACAGTTGCCAAGCACTTGCTGAAGCTCCCTAAACATATCCGGTGGCTTTTTTCCTTGCAGAAACTGAAACTTCATCAAGCTTCGAACGTCTTGCTTTGAAAATGATTCAGCCATGGCCAAGAAATTGAGTGGCAGCTGATAGAAATGTTCGCTGCTCTAACATAGTTGCAAACTGAGACTTAAAACCCTAGGAACGTTTAGGCCATAGACATAACTTGGTAAAATCGCTAAAATTCTGTTTACAACGCTTTCTAAAAATAAATGCCAAAGGACCGAAAAGAACTTTTTGAATAAACCTCAGTTAATGTAAAGTTAGGGCCACTGTACACTCCTGTATGAGTGTGTGCCTGCGTACGTATCCGCGCGCTTGTGTGCCTGCTCAGGGGAGTCGGCGGAATGGGCAGTAATGCCTCTCGCCGGTTGTGTGCCTATGTCGCTTAAAGTGCGCCAGGGTGCACACAACCCCCCTGCCTCTAATAATAATAATAGATGTTCTGTATCACTTTAATGACAGATACTGTATCGATATTTCCTCCGAGCACGTTTGCATGGCGATCACTTTGCAAGACAATGAATCAATTCCTTGCCTCCGCTTCGAATCTGAGAGCGGGGCGGGCCTCTGCGAGTTCTCTGCGACAAGAACATAGTCTGGAGATCCCATTTGTCGACTATTTTGTTTAGCATGAAGATGTTGGTTGCAATGCAATTGCAATTTATAGACGATATGCAAATATTTATAATAGACGAGTTTCATAACAGCTACACACGTCTGTCGTGTCGAGTGAGAATAGAATCCTGTAATAGCCGGTCTTGTTTTTGTGCATGTAATCCTCTACCGCGGCAGCCATTTTGGTCATACATTTTCAAGTCGTGGGCCAGGCTAAACGCTGCACTGTCACCCCTAAACGCTGGGCTGTAGCTGGACAAAGACCAATAGACATCAAAACAATTGTCTCGTAAATATGTACGTCCACCAGTTCCACATACAAATTTACAGTTCACTGAGTCCAGTGTTTGTCTGCATGTTCGACTTTTTTGTCTTACTTATGCACTGCTTCAATAAAGCGCAATTATTCGAATCTTTAAATGAAATGAAACTATTGCTTATATATTAAAGATAGTAGTATGCCTGTTGCTGACTAGAAACTAATACAAACAATTATATGCAAATTATTAATTTATTTTCTCCGTTTTGAGTTTTAAACCAAGGAATTAATTTGTATGTAATACGAGGGTTGTCCCAGAAATAGTGGTAAAAACCGGTACAGAGCCTGACTGTGATATTCGAATTTGATGCAACTTGCGTCATATGTAGAAAAACATCCAATGGTTGTTTTGCTTTTTAAATGGAGTAAAAATGTCAAGTCATTCAAAAGTTATGCCTATAATTAAAACAAGGGGTAGGGGGTAGAGTTTACACTAAGTCGAGGGGTCTGCAAAGTCGGTCACAAAGCATCGCCATCACCCTTGATTGATGACTTTTCGACGAAGTCACCCCTCAGCCTGTGCAGCACTTAGTCGATCGTGTGAAGAGCGCATTGATGGCATCTGCATACATGTAGGCCCGGCGCGGGATCTCATAGAGTTGAACTCGCCTGACTTCCTGTTCCAACTTGTTGCGGTGGTCACAGATGCGCCCACACAGATGCGAACTTCAAAAGAGGGAAAATGGCATAGTCGCTCAGAGCCAAGTTTGGTGAGTACGGCGGGTGGGGCAGCAGATCAAAGTTAAGGTTGTTGATATGATCCAGCGTTTTCTTTGCCGTGTGAGGTTGAGCATTGTCGTACAACAGAAGGTGAGGCTTCATCGAAATCATTGAGGCTTCATGCTGTCTTGTCGCGATCGACGATCAGTACCGTGATTCAAAATGCTTCTTGCAGCTTTACGCCGGTGCCACTGATGTTCCTTGTGCTGTTCTTCTTCTGCTTCTGCTTCAGATTAGCTTCTGTTTTCGAATCGATGGTTCTGACTAAACATCAAAAGTTTAGTCAATGGCCAGCATAGTAGGCTCGACTTGGTGTAACTCTACCCATGCATGGATGGAGGAATCTGATAGGCCATAATTCTATTCCTTCATCCATGACTCTACCCCCTACCCCTTGTTCTAATTATAGGCATGACTTTTGAATCACTTGACATTTTTACCCCATTTAAAAAGCAAAACAACCGTTGGATGTTTTTCTACATATGACGCAAGTTGCATCAAATTCGAATATCACAGTCAGGCTTTGTACCGGTTTTTCCCACTATTTCTGGGACAACCCTCGTACATGTGAATTTTTATTGCTAGATAAAAATGTGTAATGACAATTATAATACTTTTTAGTCAGTAAATTAGCGTATTGCGCTACTTGGTCCAATGCAATATGTAGCAATTTAGTCTGAATATTCCAATATTTTTATAATTCAATTTTCTTTGAATAATTACATAACTTGGTCTTTAAATTATAGCCTGTCTGTAGTCTATTGACTTTGCTGAAGCCTTGCTAGTCTCCAAGTAGTACCGCTGAAATATTTAAACTTTAAACAAAGACTTCCTCTACATTATCGACTAGCGGGAACCTTCATTCCTGTTGTTCATTACGAGTAAACCATGCAAACAAGAAATTAAACGTTGTTTTAGTAAAATGCTGGTCAAATGTTCTCAAATATGTGTTGATGACATACCATAGAGGGTTAAATTAATTATGGAGGATATGTGAAAAAAAATGGATGCAAAATAATCATTTCAGTAGCAAATGATGAAACCGCCCTTGTCGCCTGTCCGCTCCTATTGAGAGACGAACGCTTGGCTAGAGGGGGCAATGACCGTAGGCTGCCTATGACCGGACAATGACCTGACGGACCTCCAGCACCAGACTGTCCCGCCCACATGATTAGTAGCTTTGGTAGCGCTTCGTGACCAGAGGGCCAAGGACCCACATGGACCCCACCTGTAGCCAAGGTGCAATAGTTGGTCACTCGGTCATGGTATGACCGAGTGGCTGCCACCACTCTATGTGACCTGGCGCACCTGGATCTTTCTACCAGACCTCTCGAGGCTAGAGCCCCGCCTGGATTGGTTACCAGGGGATTTAGGCTAACAGGGGAGACGCATGCAGCCGAGTACAGGGACTCTGCTTGGGGCATGATCGGGAACTCTGGGCTCAATCTGGAGGATTTCTCAGCAGGGGATCCTTTGTGGCTGTGAGCGAGGCTGACTTGCGACTTTGATTACTAAGAGTAGTATGAGGCGAACATGTACTGTCTCTAGTTTAGATTGCTCAGGGCGAAGGGACGCGTCAGCATGGGGTTGCAACCTTCCTACTGCCATTCTGTGCCAAAACTCGCTAATCCCTCTACTGCACGCTCACACGGCCCCGCAGCACGCACTCACAGGCGAGCTTTGCACGGGGAGAGGCCATTAGCTTACCCAAACTTCCTTATGCTTTGCCACCCCGGGAGAAAGGCTTAGCAAGCCATGAGTTAAATGATGGTGAAAGATTGAATAATGATGAAGTTAGTTAGTAGTTAGTAATTAGGCCTTTAGGCGAATAATTAGGCAATTAGGCGGCTTCACTATTGAGTAAAATACAGCAAAAAGTTACGGTATCACAATTGGCTCAGCTCTCTAATCAGACAATCGGAAATAGGCAAACCCCGGATAAGCAAAGGCAATCAGAGCACAAATTAGTAACAGGAACTTACCGGCAGCTGCACAGAGAGAGAGAGAGAGAGGCGGAGTGACCGGTGGCGGCTGTAGGCTGCAGTCAGGCAGACAGTGAAGCGGCGGTGCGCTGAAGCGACGAGGCGCTGATGTAGATCAGGCGATGCTGATGATGCTGGGCGGTATCAGACCGCTGGCCGATAGGCGAGCTCACTTGGGGAGCTAAGGATAACTTGGCGGTAACAGACCGCGGACCGGCAGGGATTCGCCTTATAGACGAATAGGTCAGAACTCAGTCTGACAACAAGTCCCGGAAAGGGGAAAACGTAGAACGTCTGAGGATTCTCATGCCGAAATCGCTTTCTTTTATAGACCTCACAGCCGCCTCCTCAAGGTCGTTACCATGGCTCCCTCTCTCTGATTGGCTGCCGGCAGAATGACGTCAGAATGAGTCATGATAAGAAGCATGAGACCGGCATAGCAACATGAGAAATCGGGAAATTGCGCAATCCGGAGGTGGGGTGGGGGGATAATTGGCGCAGCGGGTGGTCGCGAAAGTATTGCGCAAGCAAACATTGAGAACAATAGGGCTGGGGTCGAGAACAAAGGAATTGGAAAACGGGGATAATTGGGGAGAACTGAGAACAATGGAAAAGTAAACATTGGGGAAAAGGTGATAATTAGGTGCGAAAACGAGAACAAAAGAAAGAGAAAATCGGAGAAAATGTGATAATTGGTGGGGGTCGAGAGAACAAAAGAATCAAAAACGAGAACAATAGAAGCGGAGGTGGGGTGGGTGTCGCATGAGAAATTTGGGAAGGAGAACAATAGCGTGAGAAAAGGCTGCGCAAGAGAGGGAGATGAGTCATCGATGAGTCATCGGGGGAGAAGGGGTCACACGACTTGCGTCACCGTTTGGGAGTTTGAGAGGGGATGGGGAGACGGTGAGCACACAAAATACTGTGAGTAGACACAGAGAAAGAGGGGACAGCGCAGGAGAAGAGTGCAGAGGGAGACAAAAAGAGGGGGATAGGGAAAGTACAGGAAGAATAGGGCGGAAAACAGAAGAGATAGGGTAGAGGGGGAGGTACAGAAAGGGGTAGGGGGCTCCGGAAAGGCAGGTGTGGCGGCAGGGGAGACGGGACCAAGGCAGCAGGAGGGGTGCAGCAGAGCGGGAGTCTCCAGGCCCGGTCGGAGACCTGGCCGAGTCTCGACAGCTCTGCGCAGAGGGTGCACGGGATAGGAGGCACTTTCGAAAAAGTTCCCATGCCCTATCCCGCGACCAGAGCGTGGTTACATCACAAACAAAATTTGAATCAAAATGGTTACGCTATTGGAAGAGATCGGGATTACTAATCAGCCCTTCAAGCCATCGCTGTACCAAATGAGGTCCTCCATTTGACCTAAAGTGCAGCTTCTGCAGTTCCCTGAGCACACGCTCCACAATGCCTCAGCTTCTCCAAACTCTCCTCTTCAGCTCAGAAGAGCCATGGCCGAAGCCACTCAAACAGGCAGTCAGCGCTGCTCCCTGGCCACCTGCAGCGCAGCGGCTGCTGGCAACGGAGCTCAGACACCGCAGCCTCTGTGTCAGAGACACCTGGACCGAGACTCCGACAGAGTGCGCAAACTTCGTGCCAGAGTCGAAGCGAGGCTGCAGCCTCTGAGGCTCGTCCGCGACCTGCTAAGAACGGACTCGCAGGCGCTAGAAGCGGAGCTGCAGGTGGCTGAGGATCTGCTCAATGAAGCCATTGAGTCGCTGATGAAGCACAAGGAAGCTGTGACGAGTCGACTCACTGCCAGGACTGACGCAGCAAGGCAGAAGCTGAGCGACTTTGCAGTGCTGCAGAAGTTCGACAGCTCGATAGCAGCGGCGGAAAGCACCAGCGACCTTCGAAGCGTCCTTGAGCAGTGCTCTCGCATGGAGCTGCAGTGCAGCGATCTCGAGAACGCGGTGTCTGGTGGAGACGAACAAGGACGAGTGAAGCTGGGCGACGTTTGCGGAGCTCTGAGAGACCTGCAGCTGAGCATCGACCGGCATTTCAAGGACGTGATGCAGCTGTGCGAGAAGCAGAGCATTTGTGAGTTTCACAGCGAGATCCAAGGACTCGTTGCCTGGTTGGGTTTCATGCTGCAGCAACACGAAGGGCTTCTGGGCTGATGCTTCAGGCAGCAAAGTGGTGAAGGCGGAGTCTGCGGTCGATGGTGCACAGATGCTTCCCGAGCCGTGTCTGTTCGTAGCTTTCGATTTCCTTTACGAGCTGCATCAGCTTCTCGCGTGCTCGATTGAGACTCAGGGAAACTGATCTGAAAAATCTGCAATTCCGAAAAATGGGCTTCGGAATTTGCAACGCACCCGCAACGTAAATTTGATAATTTTCAATAAGATTTTAAGAGCCACATCGAGACTGCGGCACTCAGCCAAATCGACGCCAAGACGGTAGCCGAAGCCCTGTTGACCAGCGCCGTCTACCGTCGTCTGCCGCGTTGTCCTGCGGCATGGTGTTCCCGAAGTCGTGCACTCCAATCAAGGTCGCCAGTTTGAGGCTGAATTTTTTAAGCAGGCCTGCGCACTGCTTAAAACGGTTGCGGAACTCACCGTTTCACCCCAGCGGCAACGGCAATGTCGAGAGGCTCAACACGCTTGGCAGCATGCTTTCGACCTTCCGCTCGGAGAATCAGACCGGCTGGGACACCCTTCTGCCCTAGGTCGTGTGCATGGGCCTACAACAGCTCTGCGCACATCTCTACAGTCGAGTCGCCTTACAACAAGGACAATTGCAGTCCAGACTGCCGGTCGATTTAGCGCTCGCGGTGAGCGAGACGAGCGCGACCAGCCGCAGGACAACGCGCGGATCTGCATGCAAGCGACAATCGACCGCGGTGGGGCTTCCAGGTGGTGCGAGCACATTTGCACGCCGCTCAGCGGTCACAGCACGAGTCCTACAACCGATCGGAGCTGAGACGATCGAATTCAAGATCAACGACCGAGTGATGCTGACGCACCAGACGATTAAGCGCGGATTACAGTCCAAGACGCGCTGTCGAACCGATAGTCCGCTCCGTATACCATCGCCAAGAATGTCGGCCCAGTGAACTACCGGCTGCAGGCTGTGAACGGCAAGCGCCGACTGACCGGATGAAGCCGTTATCGACCAGCAGGGTCGGGCTGGACACCTAGGAGCTCTTATTCCGAATCTTTGTTTCTCCACTTGTGCTTTTCTTGGGAGAGAGTAGTGCGAGGTTTGCGGGTGGAGGTTGGGCCTTCGTGTTTGTGTTTGTTATTCTATTCCTTTATTTGGTCACATGCTCTTTGTATGCGTGGCTCTGTACATTTTAAACTCTGCCCCCAGGGGCGAGTCGTTTTTATTCTAATCGTTATTCTATCGCTGACAATTTATAAATCCAATGCAATCGATCAATAAAGCCGAAAATACAAGCATAGTCGTTCAAAGGCTGCAGAATCGGTGCTGTGCCATAAATTGTTTAGAAGTTTATTCATACAGAATTTGAGCGACATAGAATTCCGACGAATGTACACTCGGGTTAAAGCACAAGTAATATAAAACACAGCATAATATGCTTTTAAAATAGCGGAGACAAATCAGAATTGCATGATAACTGACGTCGAATTTGAGGTATAACTTCAACTGCTATTGAAGTAGGAATTCAGCCTCACCAGAAGAAATGAGAGCTGCATGTACTTCAGAAGCCTGCCGTAAACAAACAGAACGCATACTTTGAGAGTCACAGCACAACAGAGAGTGACGCGGAGAGCCTCACTAGGACGGAAATTGACGCAGGGAGACTCACTAAAACGGAGAGTGACACAGGGAGCCTCACTAAAACGCAAGTGACGCAGGGAGCCTCACTAAAACGGAGAGTGACGCAGGGAGCCTCACTAAAACGGAGAGTGACGCAGGGAGCCTCACTAAAACGCAAGTGACGCAGGGAGCCTCACTAAAACGCAAGTGACGCAGGGAGCCTCACTAAAACGAAAGTGACGCAGAGAGCCTCACTAAAACGCAAGTGACGCAGGGAGCCTCACTAAAACGGAGAGTGACACAGGGAGCCTCACTAAAACGCAAGTGACGCAGGGAGCCTCACTAAAACGGAGAGTGACGCAGGGAGCCTCACTAAAACGCAAGTGACGCAGGGAGCCTCACTAAAACGCAAGTGACGCAGGGAGCCTCACTAAAACGGAGAGTGACACAGGGAGCCTCACTAAAACGCAAGTGACGCAGGGAGCCTCACTAAAACGCAAGTGACGCAGGGAGCCTCACTAAAACGCAAGTGACGCAGGGAGCCTCACTAAAACGCAAGTGACGCAGGGAGCTTCACTAAAACGGAGAGTGACGCAGGGAGACTCACTAAAACGGAGAGTGACACAGGGAGCCTCACTAAAACGCAAGTGACGCAGAGAGCCTCACTAAAACGGAGAGTGACGCAGGGAGCCTCACTAAAACGCAAGTGACGCAGGGAGCCTCACTAAAACGCAAGTGACGCAGGGAGCCTCACTAAAACGCAAGTGACGCAGGGAGCCTCACTAAAACGCAAGTGACGCAGAGAGCCTCACTAAAACGCAAGTGACGCAGGGAGCCTCACTAAAACGGAGAGTGACACAGGGAGCCTCACTAAAACGCAAGTGACGCAGGGAGCCTCACTAAAACGGAGAGTGACGCAGGGAGCCTCACTAAAACGCAAGTGACGCAGGGAGCCTCACTAAAACGCAAGTGACGCAGGGAGCCTCACTAAAACGGAGAGTGACACAGGGAGCCTCACTAAAACGCAAGTGACGCAGGGAGCCTCACTAAAACGCAAGTGACGCAGGGAGCCTCACTAAAACGCAAGTGACGCAGGGAGCCTCACTAAAACGCAAGTGACGCAGGGAGCCTCACTAAAACGGAGAGTGACACAGGGAGCCTCACTAAAACGCAAGTGACGCAGGGAGCCTCACTAAAACGCAAGTGACGCAGGGAGCCTCACTAAAACGCAAGTGACGCAGGGAGCCTCACTAAAACGCAAGTGACGCAGAGAGCCTCACTAAAACGCAAGTGACGCAGGGAGCCTCACTAAAACGCAAGTGACGCAGGGAGCCACAAAAGAACGCAGCAGACTCCGGTAGCCTTACTAAAGCAGAGTTGTAACTCAGGGAGCCTCACTAAAACCGAGAATGACTTAGGGAGCCTCACAAAGACAGACAGACAGAGACGCAGGGAGCCTCACCCTTTTACTTTAAGAGATAAATAACAGTAAAAAAGCGAGCCAACTGCTTGGAAATCAATGATTAAACTCAGCTAATTAACTCTACTTTATGAGCAGAAAAAGGATTGTAATCAAGCGGCCTACACTGCTGGCTAATATTATAGAATTTGTTCAAGTCCACTTCTGCAGCAGTATTGGGCGCCTGCTGCAGCTTGCGGCAGATCTGGCAGAACACATTATAAGACGGGTTCCGGTAGTTGTCTACGAAGCCAAAGGTTCGTCTCCAGCGGTGGTAGGCGTTGTACTTCTCAGAATTTGCCGCTAAACTCTTCAAATGCTCGGCTAGCTCAGCTGGCGACTTGAAGTCTCCAGCGTAGATAAACGAGTGCGGCGGGGCCACGGCCTCGAGCTCCTCCTTGGAGTAGCCAGCAAATGCCACTGGCACCGCGTGGCCCCACAACCCGTTGGAGTAGAACTTCTCCGTGATATAGTCGCGACAGAATACATTTTCAAAGCTCAGGTGAAAATAGTACTGTCTAGAAAGGTCAACCATGCTCTGACTGTCTGGCAGTACTCTGTCGCCACAACGTCCGTAAAAGTGCAGCTCCATGTGCTTGGCGAGCTCCGTCAGAATTTCTTGCCGACGGTTGGACGGATAGCAGTTGGACACGGCTATGAAGCTGAGGAATCTCTTCTCGGCAAGGGAGACTTTCGGAGGCAGAGCGATCGGGCTGGAAGTAGGGCAGCGGTTCCGATTCAAAATTTCATAATTCCGAGGCAGTTTAATTCCTCTAGCTTGTAATTAAAGGTAGCTAATTCAATTCTGGCATCAATTCAATCAGTGAATTAAGGGATTCCAATTACTTGTTAAGTTAAGAAGGGATGGGGAAGAGGTGGAACATTATACTTGTAAGCTAAGTATTTCCTGATGAAAACGGTACCTATAGGCCGAGAAGCGTCCCAGAGTCGCTTCAGAGTTTTTGCAGGTAACACAGACGGTACAAGTAGCCAAAGAGACGCCTAAGAGTCAATTTGAGGCTTTAACGACTCTGGGGCCGTAGAGTCGTCTTTGAGGCGTGCTAGCGAGAGTCACTCTAGAATCACTGAGTTGTGTCTAAAGCGCACCTGCGTCACTACAGTAGAAAGTTAGGCAGACTAATAACAAACAGACTCGACGATAAGCATGGACGACTTTTTCACGACTCCCTGCGATTCTAGAATTCACGTGATGCGCGATCGTGACTTACAAAGTCGCCTCTCCGTCGCATTAAAGTCATTTGAGTCGTACAAGATTCACCCAAGAATCGCAAGAGTCACTTGTGAGTTGTTTGCAATGACTACTTAGCCATTCTTGTCACGGTAACATTTTCATCGGGATTTAAGCAGGATGTAGCTGTGAAGCCTACAACAGTGCACGCAGAAGTAGCCGCCATCTCCTTACCCGCTATGCTTCTCTCCAGTCGCGCTGACAACCGGCTCAAACCGAGCGTAGGGAGTGTAGATTGTCGAATCGCGTCGGTAAGTCATCGTCCAATTAAAGTAAGTCGCCTCCTCTGTAGTGTCCGGGTATTCTCGCAACAGGTAGGAAGGAAACGTGAACTGTTTAAAGTAGGCCAGAGTGTCGTCAACAAAGGATAACCAGGTCGCTTTCAAGCAATGCTGGCCGCATCGTTGAGTAGTCATCTGCATCGGACTCTCGATGCTGTAGTAGATCCACAGCTGATTCCGCGGCAGCGTCTGTCGCATGCGACGCAGACGTCTCCGACTGGGCAGATCGTAGGCGTGAAACAGCAGCGCGTGGGCCTGCGAATGGTCAGCAATGAGCCGGCAGTTGGAGGCGCAGGCAGGCACCAGGCCAGGCTGCAGCACCTCATTCCAGTAGCTGTAGCTGCGGAAGATTCTGGTAGCCAAGCCGATACAAGTGGCGTTGGCTGGACAACCGACACTGGTAGCCAACGGCGAGTTCTCCGACAGAGCGAATTGGATCTCAGCGGCAGCGTTTCGGTCACGGACCAGAGCGGCGAGGTCGCGGAGTTCCATGTCGTTTTGCATCAGAACTGACGGGTGTTGAGTGTGGAAGGATTCATTAGTTCCCTAACTTAGCTAGGTTGTTTCGGGCGCATTTTTAGATTATGAGGTTAATGTTGCAGCTTGCAATCCTCCTTTTGCATGCTGGAGTGTTACAATCTCCAGTGAGCATAATGATAGCAACAATTGATCTGATTCCGCCCATTTGACTTATCACACACCCTCAATTACCCTATGGCTAATGCTGGCACCCATTTTACAACTGGGTGAACTGAAGCAAAGACTTAAGCTTAAGCGTCTTGCTCAATGACACAAATTGTTCCGAGTTGGTTAAGAGTCGAACCCCCGACCTTTAAGTCGTGTGTCCGACACTCTAACCACTGGGCTTCAGAACCTCTAGGCTACAACCACAACGATTAGCAATGGCAGATAAGCTTAGCAAAGACTCACTTTGCCATCCAAGCAGAACTGTCAAACAGCAAGCCGCTAGCAACCAGCGAAGCTGCCTCCTTCCTCTTGCCGATGAAATCAAGCTGTTCCATCGTCGAAAATAGCAGAACAGTCCAATGCGCATTTCTTCCTGGGTTCCTGAGATACTTGCTCGTTAATTAGTGTTTCGGTTCTGAAAGAATTATAGCTAGGCCTGGTAAATATACAGATAAATTTATAAACACTTGAAATAGGTTAAGACGTAGAAGCGCTTTATCAGTACTGTACAACAACTGCAATAACAGGACTACTTGTTCGCTTGTGCCTGGGTGACAAATCTGAATTCTTCCAAGCACTGTACAGGCCTCAGCCCCAAGATAAGGTTATATATAAAAAGCCAAATTATACTGACAGAATTGCTTGCACACGAGCCGAAATAGTCACGATAGCTAACACTGTATCATAGTTAAGCTTATACAAAGCTAGTTTGTGCTGGATGCGAGTGTTATTCTGAGATTGAGCTTGAGCTAGTAGAGTGATTGATAGATTGAGCTTAGAATAGACAATCCTCCTCCCATATAGAAATAACCAACCGAGACCTTTCGTCCAAGAGGTTGTGGTGCAGGGGTTCCTGGATAGAAAAGCAAATAATAAGACTCAAAAGGAAGATGGATGGATGGGGCGGGCGCAGGGGAACGTCGGGGGGGGGATGCAAAACCGCACAAGGAACTCGTGATGGACAGGAGGGATGGGAGGCAGGGAGGGAGTGGGGTTGTAGGCGACTCACTCAGTCGGCGCGTTTTTCGTCTATTCGGGAGCCGGCTAGAACTGAGACAAATCTCCCATTGCCCCTACACCTTTAGGCGATGGAAATCACCTTCACAAAGCAGGCTGCGTAACAGGGAGCGCTAAACCCCTCAATGAAAGAAAGGACTCGGGAATTGATCGAGGGAGATAAGGGGACAGAGAGGGAAGAGTCCTCAAACCCCAAAGCACTGACACGGGACGGTAATGCAGATGTTTTAAGCGAAGTTCCGATACTTCGAATATTGTATATTGTTCCTCAGGGTTATTATGGGAGAGAAGGAGAGAGAGAGGGAGAGAAAGGGGGGAGGAGAGAGAGGGGAGGGGAAAAGAGGAAGAGAGGGGGGAGAGGGGAGAGAGGGAGAGAAAGATAGACAGAGAGAGAGAGAGAGAGAGAGAGAGAGAGAGAGAGAGAGAGAGAGAGAGAGAGAGAGAGAGAGAGAGAGAGAGAGAGAAAGAGATAGATGGATAGATAGATAGATAGATAGATAGATAGATAGATAGATAGATAGATAGATAGATAGATAGATAGATAGATAGATAGATAGATAGATAGATAGATAGATAGATAGATAGATAGATAGATAGATAGATAGATAGATAGATAGATAGATAGATAGATAGATAGATAGATAGATAGATAGATAGATAGATAGTATAGATAGATAGATAGATAGATAGATAGTAGATAGCGAGAAAGAGCGAGAGAGCAAAAAAGTTACTTAAAATAACACAAGGAAACGTTAATAAATACTTCTGTGTAGGAATGGAGAGAATATTTTTAACGTAAGATCTTAATCTTGAAGTTTCCAAAGCAATAAATGACTAAAACTGAGCATAGGGGCAAATCAAATTGCAAAATCGTATGATTTTTTTATTGTTTAACCAACAAAGAATTCAGTGATTTGCCTGGCGCACTTTAACTACTAATTTAACCACTACGATTTTGGATATTCGACAGAGCCGCTTTTCGTTGTTTTCTTCAAAACCAAAAAAATGTAACGAATTAGACAAATTTTCTAGTGTATCACAAAATGTTGCATTTTCAAACGTACCGCCAAGAGTGTAGCGATCCTTTGAGCTTTCTTATGAAGGCCGTTTACTTAGGCCGCTATCACAATGTGCTTCCTTCATTGAAGCAATTCGCAAAGCAAAAACTAAGGATTTTTAAGCTTTATCTTATCCACTCCCTGCCTGTGTACAGAGGCTGCTGGTCAGTGAGGAGGGCGAGGGAAGGTAAGGGAAGTGGGATGGAGGGACGAAATTTCGAAGCGTGCTTACCAAAATTTTCCCCATCACTCACAGGCCTCATCACGGCCTCCCTGGGGTGGGGTTGGGGAATCTTTTTTGAGCATGCTGCCAATCTCTGTACACTTTGAGGAGAGAGAGGGACTGCTACAAAGTATGGAAGGTTTATACGCCCAGCTCCATCTCGTAAAAGCAGAAGAATGCTAAGCACTCACATTTTTAGATTTTCAGGCATTTCTTAAGCATTATATTGGCAGTGTATCTTACCCTCTGGACTTGGTCATGACTTGTATGCGTATTTCTAGGCTATTATGATCTAATTGTAATCATTGACTGGCTCAGTGGGTTCACTTAGTGGGGAGGGGTTGCAGCCTAGTGGTTAGAGCGTCGGACTCACGACTAAAGGGTCGGGGGTTCGATTCTTGACCAACTCGGAACAAATTGTGTCCTTGAGCAAGATACTTAATTCTGCATTGCTTCAGTTCACCCAGCTGTAAAATGGGCGCCAGCATTAGCTGGGGTAATTGAGGGTGTGTGGCGACCCCCCTCATAAGCATGATGATTATTACTTAATGATAAGTAATAACGATCACCTTTAAAGGGAACGTTGTAGCCCAGTGGTCCAGCGCGGCGCTCTGATGTGCCAGCGGCCCAGACTCGATTCCAAGTGCAGCCACATTAATATATTGGGCTAAAATTGGAATCTCGGCTTGGCTCTGCTCGTGCAATTAACGCCCTTGAGGACCAACCCCCCCAAGGCACAGTGAAGTGTACATGCCTAACGATAAATAAAGTTTAGTAGGGTCGATGTACACTCCCTGTGTGAGTGAGTGCCTGTGCGTATGACTGCGTACATATCCGCGCGCTTGTTGTGCCTGCTCAAGGGGGTCGGTGGAATGGGCGGTAATGCCTCTCACCGGTTGTGTGACAATGTCGCTTAAAGTGCGCCAGGGTGTGCATAAACCCCCTTAATTAAAAACTTATGTACCGCTACCGCTTTGGCTTACGATGTACTCGACACCGACACAACCGATCGGAAGTTTCCTAGCATTGTTAGATTGGATTCTTAGACTTTCAGGCATGTACAATCTCGATCTGTGCCTTTTGGGGCTGGTTCACCCTTGTGGAATTGTGACAACAGTCAAATTGTCGCAGAAAGAGTTTATCAAGATAAAGCTTTCTTGGTAAGCCATGTCCGCAGGAAGACACCACTAATATTTATTTAGCAGTTAAAGAATTTATTTGGCAGCAAAAATGTTTCTGATACTGGATTCACTCACCGCAACTGTGCTGTTTACTCAGTGTAGACAGGCAATTTTGACTTCAACAGTTTAAGCTGATATTTGCAAACTGATATCAAATTGTATATATAAGCATAAATGTAAGCAATACATTCAGCTGCAATTTCATGCATAGTAACTCTCCTTCCTGAACACTGCTATTGGATATAGTTATGGCTGCTATACATGTACATTTCGGTCAGGTCTTCAGCTACCTAAGGACTAATTAATTACCTAGCTAACTAACTACGCAATCAACTGTAATATCTTGGAAGGCAATGGCTGACTGGCTTGTATAAGTTTTCTCTGCAGAACTGAGTGAGAATCGCAGAGAGATACCGGAAAAAGAAGTGGGCCTTCCCTCCGCAGAGTGGGAGGCTCATATCAGCGGGTTTACGACAATGACTGCCACAATTTGACTGCGAACAAAATGACTGCCAAGAAAAAATTAATGAATAACCGATTATTAACTGATATTGTTGGCTGGGGTGCTGTGCAGAATGTCAGGCAAACTCTGGCCTCTACCTCTGCCTCTCCCTATGTCCCTTGCATCTTTTGAAACTTCTATCTTCTCTTCTTTTTTCTCACTTCTCTTTCGTCTCTCGTCTCTTCTCTCTCGTCTCTGCTCTCTCATCTATCTCTCCTCTCTTCTCTATCCTTTCTAATCTCTCCTCTCGATCCTCTTTTATCTCCTCTCTGCTCTCTTCTCAACTCTCCTCTCTCATTGATCCTCTGTCTCATCTCTTCCCTCCTCTCACCTCTACTCTTTCCTTCTCCCTCCTCTCGCTTCTTCCTCCCCTATTCTCTGCTCTCTCTTCACCCCTCGTCTCTTCTATCTTTTCTCTCATCCCCCTCTCGCCTCTCCTCTCTTCTAACAGTCTATTTCTTCTCCTTTCCACTCGCATCTGGCCCGCAGCTATGAGGTGGATTTCTTTATCTGGCCTTTGAGGTTAAAGTCTGCCAATCCCTGCTTCGAAAGCCAGTTTGTGGGACGTAGTACTCTAATTACCATTTCTCATGCTTTAATCGCGTCATCTTTCTGGCCAATTAGCAGCCCTGAGAGAAGTTTGTGTATCTCCAGCTCCACCGCAGTTTACAGCCTTACACCCAAGGAAATACGCATTCTTAAGGTCATTTGAATTTTAAGGTACCCTTATGTGAAACTTAATGTTAAAATTTTCATGGTGTAACAAACTTGTCATATTGTCGGCAGTCAAATTGCCGCAGTCATATTGTCGGCAGTCAAATTGCCGCAGTCATATTGTCGGCAGTCAAATTGCCGCAGTCATTTTGTCGGCAGTCATTTTGTTGGCAGTCATTTTGTCGGCAGTCAAATTGTCGGCAGTCATATTGTCGGCAGTCAAATTGCCGCAGTCATATTGTCGGCAGTCATTTTGTTGGCAGTCATTTTGTTGGCAGTCATTTTGTCGGCAGTCATTTTGTTGGCAGTCATTTTGTCGGCAGTCATTTTGTTGGCAGTCATATTGTCGGCAGTCATTTTGTTGGCAGTCATTTTGTTGGCAGTCATTTTGTCGGCAGTCATTTTGTTGGCAGTCATATTGTCGGCAGTCATTTTGTTGGCAGTCATTTTGTCGGCAGTCATATTGTCGGCAGTCAAATTGCTGCAGTCATATTGTCGGCAGTCATTTTGTCGGCAGTCATTTTGTCGGCAGTCATTTTGTTGGCAGTCATTTTGTCGGCAGTCATTTTGTTGGTAGTCATATTGTCGGCAGTCATTTTGTCGGCAGTCATTTTGTTGGCAGTCATTTTGTCGGCAGTCAAATTGCCGCAGTCATATTGTCGGCAGTCATTTTGTTGGCAGTCATTTTGTCGGCAGTCATTTTGTTGGTAGTCATATTGTCGGCAGTCATTTTGTTGGCAGTCATTTTGTCGGCAGTCATATTGTCGGCAGTCAAATTGCCGCAGTCATTTTGTCGGCAGTCATTTTGTTGGCAGTCATTTTGTCGGCAGTCATTTTGTTGGTAGTCATATTGTCGGCAGTCATTTTGTCGGCAGTCATTTTGTTGGCAGTCATTTTGTCGGCAGTCAAATTGCCGCAGTCATATTGTCGGCAGTCATTTTGTCGGCAGTCATTTTGTCGGCAGTCATTTTGTTGGCAGTCATTTTGTCGGCAGTCATTTTGTTGGTAGTCATATTGTCGGCAGTCATTTTGTCGGCAGTCATTTTGTTGGCAGTCATTTTGTCGGCAGTCAAATTGCCGCAGTCATATTGTCGGCAGTCATTTTGTTGGCAGTCATTTTGTCGGCAGTCATTTTGTTGGCAGTCATATTGTCGGCAGTCATTTTGTTGGCAGTCATTTTGTCGGCAGTCATATTGTCGGCAGTCAAATTGCCGCAGTCATTTTGTCGGCAGTCATTTTGTTGGCAGTCATTTTGTCGGCAGTCATTTTGTTGGTAGTCATATTGTCGGCAGTCATTTTGTCGGCAGTCATTTTGTTGGCAGTCATTTTGTCGGCAGTCAAATTGCCGCAGTCATATTGTCGGCAGTCATTTTGTCGGCAGTCATTTTGTCGGCAGTCATTTTGTTGGCAGTCATTTTGTCGGCAGTCATTTTGTTGGCAGTCATATTGTCGGCAGTCATTTTGTTGGCAGTCATTTTGTTGGCAGTCATTTTGTTGGCAGTCATTTTGTTGGCAGACAAATTACTCGGCAGTCAAATTGTCCACAGTCAAATTGACCGCGGTCAAATTGTGGAAGTCAATTGTCGTGCACCCCATAGCTCGTATAAGCAGTATATTTGGGGTGGGTCCTCCCCGAGCTTCGTAGAGGGAAGGCGCGCGCACATAGACACAGACAGGGATGAGGCAGTGACTCACACACAGGGAAATAGAGATGAAGGAGCTAGACAGACCATGCAATGTTTGAGACAGGGAAAGTGCATTGCATACGGAAAACATTAGAAACGTTCGTAATGTCCGTGGCACAAACACCACATTAACTGACTAACTAACTAACTAACTAACTAATTGACTAACTAACTAACTAACTAACTAACTAACTAACTAACTAACTAACTAACTGACTAATTGACTAACTAATTAACTGACTGACTAATTAACTAACTAACTAACTGACTGACTAACTAACTAACTAAATAACTCACACACTAACTAACTAACTAACTAACTAACTAACTAACTCACTAACTAACTAACTAACTAATTGACTAACTAACTAACTGACTGACTGACTAACTAACTAACTAACTAACTCAGTAACTAACTAACTAACTAATTGACTAACTAACTAACTAACTAATTGATTAACTAACTGACTGACTAACTAACTAACTAAATAACTCACACACAAACTAACTAACTAACTAACTAACTAACTAACTAAATAACTCACACACTAACTAACTAACTAACTAACTAACTAACTAACTAACTAACTAACTAACTAAATAACTCACACACTAACTAACTAACTAACTAACTAACTAACTAACTAACTAACTAACTAACTAAATAACTCACACACTAACTAACTAACTAACTAACTAACTAACTAACTAACTAACTAACTAATTGACTAACTAACTTACTAACTAATTGATTAACTAACTGACTGACTAACTAACTAACTAAATAACTCACACACAAACTAACTAACTAACTAACTAACTAACTAACTAAATAACTCACACACTAACTAACTAACTAACTAACTAACTAACTAACTAACTAACTAACTAACTAACTAAATAACTCACACACTAACTAACTAACTAACTAACTAACTAACTAACTAACTCACTAACTAACTAACTAACTAAATAACTCACACACTAACTAACTAACTAACTAACTAACTAACTAACTAACTAACTAACTAACTAAATAACTCACACACTAACTAACTAACTAACTAACTAACTAACTAACTAACTAACTAACTAACTAACTAACTAACTAACTAACTAAATAACTCACACACTAACTAACTAACTAACTAACTAACTAACTAACTAATTGACTAACTAACTTACTAACTAATTGATTAACTAACTGACTGACTAACTAACTAACTAAATAACTCACACACAAACTAACTAACTAACTAACTAAATAACTAAATAACTCACACACTAACTAACTAACTAACTAACTAACTAACTAACTAACTAACTAACTAACTAACTAAATAACTCACACACTAACTAACTAACTAACTAACTAACTAACTAACTCACTAACTAACTAACTAACTAACTAACTAACTAACTAACTAACTAAATAACTCACACACTAACTAACTAACTAACTAACTGACTAACTAACTAACTTACTAACTAACTCACTAACTAACTAACCAAATAACTAACAAACTAATTACCTAACCAACTGACTAACTAACTAACTAACTAATTGACTAACTAACTAACTGACTGACTGACTAACTAACTAACTAACTAACTCAGTAACTAACTAACTAACTAATTGACTAACTAACTAACTAACTAATTGATTAACTAACTGACTGACTAACTAACTAACTAAATAACTCACACACAAACTAACTAACTAACTAACTAACTAACTAACTAAATAACTCACACACTAACTAACTAACTAACTAACTAACTAACTAACTAACTAACTAACTAACTAACTAAATAACTCACACACTAACTAACTAACTAACTAACTAACTAACTAACTAACTAACTAACTAACTAACTAAATAACTCACACACTAACTAACTAACTAACTAACTAACTAACTAACTAACTAATTGACTAACTAACTTACTAACTAATTGATTAACTAACTGACTGACTAACTAACTAACTAAATAACTCACACACAAACTAACTAACTAACTAACTAACTAACTAACTAACTAACTAACTAACTAACTAACTAACTAAATAACTCACACACTAACTAACTAACTAACTAACTAACTAACTAACTAACTAACTAACTAACTAACTAACTAACTAAATAACTCACACACTAACTAACTAACTAACTAACTAACTAACTAACTAACTCACTAACTAACTAACTAACTAAATAACTCACACACTAACTAACTAACTAACTAACTAACTAACTAACTAACTAACTAACTAACTAACTAACTAAATAACTCACACACTAACTAACTAACTAACTAACTAACTAACTAACTAACTAACTAACTAAATAACTCACACACTAACTAACTAACTAACTAACTAACTAACTAACTAACTAACTAACTAACTAAATAACTCACACACTAACTAACTAACTAACTAACTAACTAACTAACTAACTAACTAAATAACTCACACACTAACTAACTAACTAACTAACTAACTAACTAATTGACTAACTAACTTACTAACTAATTGATTAACTAACTGACTGACTAACTAACTAACTAAATAACTCACACACAAACTAACTAACTAACTAACTAACTAACTAACTAAATAACTCACACACTAACTAACTAACTAACTAACTAACTAACTAACTAACTAACTAACTAACTAACTAAATAACTCACACACTAACTAACTAACTAACTAACTAATTGACTAACTAACTTACTAACTAATTGATTAACTAACTGACTGACTAACTAACTAACTAAATAACTCACACACTAACTAACTAACTAACTCACTAACTAACTAACTAACTAACTAACTAACTAACTAACTAACTAAATAACTCACACACTAACTAACTAACTAACTAACTGACTAACTAACTAACTAACTAACTAACTAACTAACTGACTAACTAACTAACTAACTAACTAACTCACTAACTAACTAACCAAATAACTAACAAACTAATTACCTAACCAACTGACTAACTAACTAACTATCAACAAGCAGGAAAAGTTTACTAAGGAAATAAATATGCTCGTAATATTTTCAGGACTTGAGCAATTAGCTCCAATCAGAAGATTAGCGAATTCTTTAGGCATTTTCATTTTTTTGTCGTCCCGAAATGAATACACAAAGTCGATTTCCAATTTTTCAGTCAATAAGCGAATTCGCGAGAACAGCACAGTTTCAGAAAACTTTACCCGTTGAACAAACGAGCAAAACTGTAAGATATATTTTTTGTTATAGTTAGGAAAAAGTCCACACGATATTTCAGTAATAATAACTAAATTATCAACGGATAGAATATATTGTTCTCGAAGCAAGACCTGATTAAATACTCGCTCATGATTAACAGTATAAAAAATTAAATATTGATAGAAATAGTTCTACAGAGGTGGAGTAATAGTTGCTCATAAACAATTTTCTTAACACAGAGAACACTGATTACATAGGCATACTACTGAATTTAAGATAATATTGACAGGCCAATATCTTTAGTATATTATGCGGTGTTACAATAGTTGTCGATTTTAGCGGGTCACTATAACGGGTCAATAGGTCGCAAACAAACGGGTCAAATATGGGTTGAACATCAATGGGTCCCAATGGAACGGGTCAAAGGTCAATGGGTCACAGTGCAATGGGGTTAAAGGTTAATGGGTCCAGTGCAAGGGGGTCAAAGGTCAACGGGTCACAGTGGAACGTGTTAAAGGTCAATGAGTCATCAAATTGGAACGGGTCAAAGGTCAATGGGTCATCACAGTGCGACGGGGCCAAAGGTCAATGGGTCACAGTGGAACGAATAAAAGGTCAATGGGTCACAGTGGGACAAGTCAAAGGTCAGTGGGGCACAGTGCAACGGGTCAAAGATCAATGGGTCACAGCGGAATGGGTCAAAGGTCAACGGGTCACAGTGCAACGGGGCCAAAGGTCAATGGGTCACAGAAAAACTCATATTTGGTCAGAAAGCAGTGTGCAAGGCCTATATACATATCATAAGCCAAGCTTACAGATTAGGAATCAAAATATTTAATAATCAAATTAACATAATTTTCCTGTTTTAATGAGGTAAAACAACGCAGTTAGGAATTGAAAGAATTTATATAAACTGATAGATACATAAGAAAGTTTCTCAAATTTTTGACATGCACACAGGAGCCTCAACGATAAGAGTAAGTTATGTACAGGCCATGCGGTGCCGATATGCTGCACACAAAAACTAAATAGCGGTGCATATTGAAACCTTAATAAATAAATAGGCACTAATCATACAAAAAACATCCCCTCAACAAGCTACTTACATTCGATCAGTAGTAGTATGCAGAAAAAATGAAACTTCTAAATTAAATATTATTGTCGATTTCTTTTCGGCAACAAAATACAGAAAACAATAAACATGTCGACTACACTACTGCTGAAGTAGGTACAAGTAGGCTGATACGAGTATTGTAAATGAAATTTGCTCGGTAAATAGAGATATAAAAATAGACACTAGAAGCTAACAACTATCTTGTAGAAAAAGGCTGGTGAAAAATGACAACCATTGTTAATTTTTTTTGCGTGAAAAACGCGCATACAGGGAAAAATGTCGAAAAGAAGAATTAACAAACGAAATTAATTACGGTCAACTGGGCCAATCATGGGACCCATTGTATTGCATTGATATCTGTTAAATGTTGGAAGAACTGAGAGGCTTGAATTGTGAATTTAGAATAGTGCGACATGAACATTATAAGTTTATTCACATAGATAATTCACGCATTCACAGAAACTTTTGTTTGTAACAATATTAATAACAGTGGAAAAAATTAAAGTCATTGTTTCCATGATTTTTATGAATAACTAATTTCGTGAATTAACGGATTTAATCGATTCACCAATTTTATGGATTCACCAAATTCCTGAATTCACTGATTTAATCGATTCACAATTTTTTTGGATTCACCAAATTCCTGAATTCACAGATTTAATCGATTCACCAAATTCCTGAATTCACTGATTTAATCGATTCACCAATTTTATGGATTCACCAAATTCCTGAATTCACTGATTTAATCGATTCACCAAATTCCTGAATTCACTGATTTAATCGATTCACCAATTTTATGGATTCACCAAATTCCTGAATTCACAGATTTAATCGATTCACCAAATTCCTGAATTCACTGATTTAATCGATTCACCAATTTTATGGATTCACCAAATTCCTGAATTCACTGATTTAATCGATTCACCAATTTTATGGATTCACCAAATTCCTGAAATCACTGATTTAACCGATTTACCAATTTACCGCATTCACCAAATTCCTGAATTCACTGATTTAATCGATTCACCAATTTTATGGATTCACCAAATTCCTGAATTCACTGATTTAATCGATTCACAATTTTTTTGGATTCACCAAATTCCTGAATTCACAGATTTAATCGATTCACCAAATTCCTGAATTCACTGATTTAATCGATTCACCAATTTTATGGATTCACCAAATTCCTGAATTCACTGATTTAATCGATTCACCAAATTCCTGAATTCACTGATTTAATCGATTCACCAATTTTATGGATTCACCAAATTCCTGAATTCACAGATTTAATCGATTCACCAAATTCCTGAATTCACTGATTTAATCGATTCACCAATTTTATGGATTCACCAAATTCCTGAATTCACTGATTTAATCGATTCACCAATTTTATGGATTCACCAAATTCCTGAATTCACTGATTTAACCGATTTACCAATTTACCGCATTCACCAAATTCCTGAATTCACTGATTTAATCGATTCACCAATTTTATGGATTCACCAAATTCCTGAATTCACTGATTTAATCGATTCACCAATTTATCGCATTCACCAAATTACTGAATTCATTCCTGAATTCTCCATAATTCATAGATTGTACAAACTTGGATCATGGATTTACAACTTTTCAAAGCTTCAACAAAGTCAGTAATTTAGTCAACAGTAGCAAAAGAAACTATTCACAGAAATCACTGAGCAGCCACCGGCTCTCCAGTATTCGCGGCAGTTTTCCGCTTCCGTTTAAAACCGTCGTCAACTAGCAGAGCGCCTCGATTGAAGTCCGACATGATGTTGTCAAGGGCGCCGTCTTGAATGGTACGCGTGTGCTTGCGCGTCCGCTGGCTCAGCTCCTCTGCCAGTTTGCGCTGGGGAAAAGAAACGCAAAATATTTTTATGGTTTGATATTTTCCATTAGTTACTATGGAACTAAATCGCAATGTAAGCACAGTGGAAACTTCCAAAATGCAGTCTGTATCGAAAAAGAGTCTAAGAGAATAATCTAGAAAAAATGGCACATTATTGCGTCATCAAATAATCATCAAAAAGGCACATTATTGCGTCATCAAATAATCATCAAAATGGCCCATTGTTGCGTCATCAAATAATCATCAAAATGGCACATTATTGTGTCATCAAATAATCATCAAAATGGCACATTGTTGCGTCATCAAATAATCATCAAAATGGCACATTATTGCGTCAGCAAATAATCATAAAAATGGCACGTTATTGCGTCATCAAATAATCATCAAAATGGCACATTATTGCGTCATCAAATAATCATAAAAATGGCACATTATTGCGTCATCAAATAATCATCAAAATGGCACTTTGTTGCGTCATCAAATAATCATAAAAATGGCACATTATTGCGTCATCAAATAGTCATCAAAATGGCACTTTGTTGCGTCATCAAATAATCATAAAAATGGCACATTATTGCGTCATCAAATATTCATAAAAATGGCACATTATTGCGTCATCAAATAATCATCAAAATGGCACATTATTGCGTCATCAAATAATCATCAAAATGGCACATTGTTGCGTCATCAAATAATCATCAAAATGGCACGTTATTGCGTCATCAAATAATCATCAAAATGGCACGTTATTGCGTCATCAAATAATCATCAAAATGGCACATTATTGCGTCATCAAATAATCATCAAAATGGCACATTATTGCGTCATCAAATAATCATCAAAATGGCACATTGTTGCGTCATCAAATAATCATCAAAATGGCACGTTATTGCGTCATCAAATAATCATCAAAATGGCACATTATTGCGTCATCAAATAATCATCAAAATGGCACATTATTGCGTCATCAAATAATCATCAAAATGGCACATTGTTGCGTCATCAAATAATCATCAAAATGGCACGTTATTGCGTCATCAAATAATCATTTGCAAAGTCAACTATAGTAATTTATAATTAACAAATGTAATATTACAATATCAATACGACTCTTAATTTTGTATCTAAATGTATACATTACTACTAGTGTAAAGTCATGAGTAGTAACTAAATCATTCAAAAATATTGCCTTTAAAAATTTCCTAGTCATTCCACCAGTGATTTGAGAAGCAGTCAGAGAAGCTACTGTTTGCATTTATTAAGAGATTACGTAATCAGGAACTGAAAACTTTTTTATAATGCCAATAATGCTACTGTGTTGAGCTGCTATTTCAGCAAACATTGGCGGCAGAAAGGGCCCTTTCTACGACTGTTTTACGACTGACGCAAATGGTTTGTTCATATGGGCCCAGCGAGCAGTGGGCGGCATGGCATGATGGGTTGAATTTGCCTAATTAAAACTCTACTTTGTTTGGGGAGTGGCTGCGTGGCGAAAGGAAAATTAGAGAATGGAATGCCACAAGTAGAGAGAGGAGAATAGAGGAGAGGAGAGGGGAGGAGAGGAGAGGAGAGGAGAGGAGAGGAGAGGAGAGGAGAGGAGAGGAGAGGAGAGAAGAGGAGAGGAGAGGAGAGGAGAGGAGAGGAGAGGAGAGGAGAGGAGAGGAGAGGAGAGGAGAGAAGAGGAGAGGAGAGGAGAGGAAAGGAGAGGAGAGGACAAGAGAGGAGAGGAGAGGAGAGGAGAGGAGAGGAGAGGAGAGGAGAGGAGAGGAGAGGAGAGGAGAGGAGAGGAGAGGAGAGGAAAGGAGAGAGAAGAGAGGAGAGGAGAGGAGAGGAAAGGAGAGAGAAGAGAGGAGAGGAGAGGAGAGGAGAGGAGAGGAGAGGAGAGGAGAGGAGAGGAGAGGAAAGGAGAGAGAAGAGAGGAGAGGAGAGGAGAGGAGAGAAGAGGAGAGGAAAGGAGAGAGAAGAGAGGAGAGGAGAGGAGAGGAGAGGAGAGGAGAGGAGAGGAGAGGAGAGGAGAGGAGAGGAGAGGAGAGGAGAGGAGGGGAGAGGAGAGGAAAGGAGAGGAGAGGAGAGGAGAGGAGAGGAGGGAGGATAGAGGAGAAAGGAGAGAAGATACAAGAAGCATGGCATGGTGCAGAAACCGAGAAGAGGAACTGATTGCTAATAACAATAAATAATAGCGCTGAACCGTCTGCCCAGTAGCGGAAAGCTGACTAAGAAACCATTATTAAAACACAGCATAGAAGTTGGCAGAATCAAGAGATTTTATGGGCACAAGACAGACAGACGGACTTGGCCCCTAGAAATATCAACAAGCTAGAAATTATGAATAGCACAGCCATTGTAATTTAAATGGAAACCACTAAGGCACGCGCACTGACTTCTTCACACCACTTCAAATTCCCAATGTCTGACCATAGCACAAGGCTGAGTCATTCATTGGATTATCTCTATATTTTATTAATAACTTTAATACTTTAAGTTTTCTAGATCTAGAATCTGGATTGGATGGAAACTGCTGACACAGAGGAACCGTGGAGTTCTCTAGATCTAGAATCTGGATTGGATGGAAACTGCTGACAGAGAAGAGCCGTGGAGTTCTCTAGATCTAGAATCTGGATTGGATGGAAACTGCTGACACAGAGGAACCGTGGAGTTCTCTAGATCTAGAATCTGGATTGGATGGAAACTGCTGACACAGAAGAGCCGTGGAGTTCTCTAGATCTAGAATCTGGATTGGATGGAAACTGCTGACACAGAGGAACCGTGGAGTTCTCTAGATCTAGAATCTGGATTGGATGGAAACTGCTGACAGAGAAGAGCCGTGGAGTTCTCTAGATCTAGAATCTGGATTGGATGGAAACTGCTGACACAGAAAAGCCGTGGAGTTCTCTAGATCTAGAATCTGGATTGGATGGAAACTGCTGACACAGAAGAGCCGTGGAGTTCTCTAGACATAGAATCTGGATTGGATGGAAACTGCTGACAGAGAAGAGCCGTGGAGTTCTCTAGATCTAGAATCTGGATTGGATGGAAACTGCTGACACAGAGGAACCGTGGAGTTCTCTAGATCTAGAATCTGGATTGGATGGAAACTGCTGACAGAGAAGAGCCGTGGAGTTCTCTAGATCTAGAATCTGGATTGGATGGAAACTGCTGACACAGAAGAGCCGTGGAGTTCTCTAGATCTAGAATCTGGATTGGATGGAAACTGCTGACAGAGAAGAGCCGTGGAGTTCTCTAGATCTAGAATCTGGATTGGATGGAAACTGCTGACAGAAAAGAGCCGTGGAGTTCTCTAGATCTAGAATCTGGATTGGATGGAAACTGCTGACACAGAGGAACCGTGGAGTTCTCTAGATCTAGAATCTGGATTGGATGGAAACTGCTGACACAGAAGAGCCGTGGAGTTCTCTAGATCTAGAATCTGGATTGGATGGAAACTGCTGACACAGAAGAGCCGTGGAGTTCTCTAGATCTAGAATCTGGATTGGATGGAAACTGCTGACAGAGAAGAGTCGTGGAGTTCTCTAGATCTAGAATCTGGATTGGATAGACCCTAGAATCTGGAGCACTGAACTCAAACTTCCATAAGAGCATGAGAAGCTCCAAGTTATTATATTATATAATGCAACAGCTGCAAGGTTTGAAGTGGAGTGAAGACAGCCAGACAGACAGTTAATCAAATATTATTGTGTTGCGCAACACACAAAGCCACGTAGAGGCGCTATTAAAACAATCCAATTAAATTTTTAAAGGTAGCTGCATACTTAATATATAAAATTAATAACCACAATGATCCGGTACTGGCAGCTTAGATAGACAGAGAAGCAGCTAAATAATTTCAGCATAGATAAAGATATGATTCATTTTTTTTACCTGAATATCTGCCCGATCAAATGTGTCACCCTGCTGAAAATAGTTGGCAAAAATAATAAATTGCCTTTCTTAAATTGATACAATTTCACAAAGTATAATATATTCAAAGTGGGTGGCTGCTACTTTCAGAAAATTCCACATTGCCTCCCTGGCTGACAAAATACCCCCTCACATTGGGAATCCCGTTAAACTGGAAATTCTTCACTCGGAAAAAACACCCCACACTCCAAGAATTCCCCTCTCCCGGACAAAATACCCCCTAGTCCGAGAATTCCACTTCTGGACGAAATACCCTACTCAGAGAATTCCCACCCCCGAAAAATACCCCTCCACTCCCAGAATTCCTCTCACCCGAAAACATACCCCCACTCCGAGAATTCCCTTCCTCTCTTAAAAATACCCCCCAACTCGAGAATTCCCCTTTACCGGAAAAAATACTCCCACTCCAAGAATTCTCTCCCGGAAAAAATACCCTCCACTTAGAGAATTCCCCCTCCCGAAAAAACACTCCCCACTCCGAGAATTCCTCTCTCCCTAAAATACCCCGCCGAGAGTTTCTCTCTACCGGAAGAAATACTCCGGCTCCGAAAATTCCCTCCAAAATAAAATACCCCCAGTTCGAGAATTCTCTCACTCGGACAAAATACCCTCACTCCGGGAATTCCCCTTCCGGAGAAAAATACTCCCACTTTCGAAATTCCCCTCCCGGACAAAATACCAAACTTTTACAAATAATAATAACCCTAATTGGAAAAATACCCCACACTCAAGAAATTCCCCCAAACTCCAGCTAGACTATAAAAATAGCTAAATGAACAAATTAGATAAGCCTACCTTGGCAGATTTCTCCTCAGCAGCGGCCTCAGCCTCTCGCCTCTTCTTCAGCTCATGTCTGGCCCGACGAGCCTCAGTCTGGAATCGGCTCAGCACGCCAAAGAAGGCATCGGTGCTGACCTGCTGCATGCCCTCGCCGAATCGGGTGCGAGCCAGATTGAAGCAGTCCTCCGCGGTTTTCAAATCGGTTTTCATCTTGTCCATTCGGGACTGGTTGGACCGAATGAACTGGGTCAGGCGTTGCAAATCTGGAGAGTCTTCCTCGTTTGATGCGGCTTCTTCATCGGCTAAGGCGCGAAGCTGAAGATTGAGTATTGGCGGATCGATTCTCAGTATCTGACAGGTCTAGATATGAGATGTTCAGCTGTACACAAGCTGTGGTCTCTATTTGCTGGCAATAGATTTACACAGTTTTTTAAATCTATTCTCAAACCTCAGTCTCTATAGACACAATTTTTTTAACTTTTTTAACTATAGATCTATTTTTAAACCTCAATCTCTATAGAATAGGTCGATTCTCGAACCCCGGTCTCTATAGATCGAGATCTATTCTCAAACTTTCAGTCTCTATAGACCGAGGTCTATTCTCAAACATCAGTCTTAAGAGAATAGACGAGATCTACTCTCAAATTTTCAGTCTCTATAGACCGAGGTCTATTCTCAAATCTCAGTCTATTGACTGAGATCTATTCTCAAACTTTCAGTCTCTATAGACCGAGGTCTATACTCAAATCTCAGTCTATTGACTGAGATTTATTCTCAAACCTGTCTCTATAGACCGAGATCTATTCTCAAACCTCAGTCTCTATAGACCGAGGTCTATTCTCAAACATCAGTCTTAAGAGAATAGACGAGATCTACTCTCAAACTTTCAGTCTCTATAGACCCAGATCTATTCTCAAACCTTCAGTCTCTACAGACCGAGATATATTCTCAAACCTCAGTCTCTATAGACCGAAATCGATTCTAAAACCTCAGTCTCTACAGACCGAGATCTATTCTCAAACCTCAGTCTCTATAGACCGAAATCGATTCTAAAACCTCAGTCTCTACAGACCGAGATCTATTCTCAAACGTCAGTCTCTTTTGACTGAGATCTATTCTCAAACCTCAGTCTCTATAGACCGAAATCGATTCTAAAACCTCAGTCTCTACAGACCGAGATCTATTCTCAAACCTCAGTCTCTTTTGACTGAGATCTATTCTCAAACCTCAGTCTCTATAGACACATATTTTTTAACTTTTTTTTTAAAAGAATAGATCTATTTTTAAACCTCAATATCTTTAGAATACGTAGGTCGATTCTCAAACCTTCAGTCTCTATAGACCTAGATCTATTCTTTAACCTCAGTCTATAGAATAGATTTATTTTTATACCCTAGTCTCGATAGGACTAGATCTATTATCAATTCCATTCTAACTGAAATCAGGTATCCCATAAATCTATAAAGGGCATTCTCACCTGTTGGAACCCAGCCAGCAGCAAATTGCCATCAGCTTTCACATTATCCAGATTCACTGTGGCAGCTTTCTCGCAGTGCTTCAATTCCACATCAAAATCGCTCAACTCAGGCATTTTAGTATCAATCAGGTTCACAATGTACTGCAGCATTGTCCATCGCTTGTCAGCAGATTTAACATCCTGCAGAGTTGTTAAACTGGCTAAACGGAAGCCGTAAGCTGTGCCTCTCCGGTGACTATTAAAGTAGTTCCCTATAGCCAGAATGATCTCCAGAACTTTCTTGAACTTGTTAGCTTTCTCCAGTGACGAGCAGGCCGCAATGATGGTGAGCAGTGGCGGCTCAACCGCTGCCAGGTTCTCAGCAAACTGGCCAATAAATTGTAGAGCTTTGAGTCGCCGCTCCAGACGGGGGACCCGGCACAGCCGAGCCAAGAGTTGGTCCTGATAGATTGAAAATTGAAGATTGAAAATGCTAACCTTACTGAAAATGAAATAAAGTCTAAAGCACTTTATTAATAGGTAAAAACCGTTTTCAGACATCATGGAAAATCTCCCTAAAAGTTCTCAATTTAATAACTGCAAGCTTCCAGTAAATTCTCTATTTAGTGACTAAAATCTCCTCAATTCTTAACTTGGTAACTAAAATATGCCAAATCCTTAACTTCCCAATCCTAGATTTAGCAACTAAACTCTCCCAATCATCGATTTAGCAACTAAACTCTCCCAATCCTCGATTTAGCAACTAAACTCTCCCAATCATCGATTTAGCAACTAAACTCTCCCAATCCTCGATTTAGTGACTAAACTCTCCCAATCCTCGATTTAGTAACTAAACTCTCCCAATCATCGATTTAGCAACTAAACTCTCCCAATCATCGATTTAGCAACTAAACTCTCCCAATCATCGATTTAGCAACTAAACTCTCCCAATCATCGATTTAGCAACTAAACTCTCCCAATCATCGATTTAGCAACTAAACTCTCCCAATCATCGATTTAGCAACTAAACTCTCCCAATCATCGATTTAGCAACTAAACTCTCCCAATCATCGATTTAGCAACTAAACTCTCCCAATCATCGATTTAGCAACTAAACTCTCCCAATCCTAGATTTAGCAACTAAACTCTCCTAATCCTCGATTTAGCAACTAAACTCTCCCAATCATCGATTCAGTAACTAAACTCTCCTAATCCTCGATTTAGCAACTAAACTCTCCCAATCATCGATTTAGTAACTAAACTCTCCTAATCCTCGATTTAGCAACTAAACTCTCCCAATCATCGATTTAGTAACTAAACTCTCCTAATCCTCGATTAAGCAACTAAACTCTCCCAATCATCGATTTAGCAACTAAACTCTCCCAATCATCGATTTAGTAACTAAACTCTCCTAAATCTTAAATTTAGTAGCTGAACTGTCCTAAACCCCTAATTTAGTAACTAAACTCTTCTAAATCCCCAATTTAGTAACTAAACTCTTATAAATCTTCAATTTAGTAATTAAACTCTCCTAAATCCGAAATTTAGTAACTAAACTCTTATCAATCCTCAATTTAGTAATTAAACCCTCCTAAATCCCCAATTTAGTAATTAAAATCTCGTAAATCCTAAATTTAGTAGCTAAACTTTTCTAAATCCTCGATTTAGTAATTAAATTAAACTCTCCTAAATTCCCAATTTAGTAACTAAACTCTTCTAAATCCTCAATTAAGTATTTAAACTCTCCTAAATTCCCAATTTAGCAACTTATTAAATCTCCTAAAACCCCACTTTAGTAACTAAACTCTTCTAAATCCTCAAATTCGTAATTAAACTCTCCTAAATCCTCAATTTTGTAACTAAAATCTCCTAAATCTTCAATTTAGTGACTAAAATCTCCCAAATCCCCAATTTTGCAACTACGTAATAAAATCTCATAAATCCTGAACTTATTTATTAATTAGAATTTCCCAAAAAGCAGTGTAGAAAAGAATCACGAAAAAGGCATCTCTGCTTCATCCTCACCTGTTCGCTCAGATCCTCCACCCGATTGCCCTCATCAAACTGGTGCCTTCTGTAAGCCTGCACCTCTTCATCCGAGGGCAGCCCCTGCCGCAGCAGTATCTCAGCCATATCAGCGTTAATCTTGTCCGAATCCAATCGCTTAATAGCCAGAGCCAGCTGATCATAGGACAGTCCCAACGAGTCAACTTTGTGCTTGGTTACCGCCAGATTGCGGAACCTGTCGTGACTCAGCAGTGTCGGTCGTTCCACTTTTTTAACTGCGGCGGCAAGACGCGTCGACGATGCAGTCATCGATTCGCCGTCCGATGCGTCGCCTTTGCCGCCGAACGTGCCGCCACCGCCGGCTAGCTTGAATTTGTCTTCCAGATCGTCCAGGTCGATGCGGCTGCGAGCCTGCAGAGGGGAGGCCATGGGGAACTCGGCGCTTTGAGGGTTTTGTGGAGGGAGCTTAAGTAGGGGTTTTGTGAAGGAAGCTTAAGTAGGGGTTTTGTGAAGGAAGCTTAAGTAGGGGCTTTGTGAAGGAAGCTTAAGTAGGGGTTTTGTGAAGGAAGCTTAAGTAGGGGTTTTGTGAAGGGAGCTTAAGTAGGGGTTTTGTGAAGGGAGCTTAAGTAGGGGTTTTGTGAAGGAAGCTTAAGTAGGGGTTTTGTGAAGGAAGCTTAAGTAGGGGTTTTGTGAAGGAAGCTTAAGTAGGGGTTTTGTGAAGGGAGCTTAAGTAGGGGTTTTGTGAAGGAAGCTTAAGTAGGGGTTTTGTGAAGGGAGCTTAAGTAGGGGCTTTGTGAAGGGAGCTTAAGTAGGGGCTTTGTGAAGGAAGCTTAAGTAGGGGTTTTGTGAAGGAAGCTTAAGTAGGGGTTTTGTGAAGGAAGCTTAAGTAGGGGTTTTGTGAAGGAAGCTTAAGTAGGGGTTTTGTGAAGGAAGCTTAAGTAGGGGTTTTGTGAAGGAAGCTTAAGTAGGGGTTTTGTGAAGGAAGCTTAAGTAGGGGTTTTGTGAAGGAAGCTTAAGTAGGGGTTTTGTGAAGGGAGCTTAAGTAGGGGTTTTGTGAAGGGAGCTTAAGTAGGGGTTTTGTGAAGGGAGCTTAAGTAGGGGTTTTGTGAAGGGAGCTTAAGTAGGGGTTTTGTGAAGGGAGCTTAAGTAGGGGTTTTGTGAAGGAAGCTTAAGTAGGGGTTTTGTGAAGGAAGCTTAAGTAGGGGTTTTGTGAAGGAAGCTTAAGTAGGGGTTTTGTGAAGGGAGCTTAAGTAGGGGTTTTGTGAAGGGAGCTTAAGTAGGGGTTTTGTGAAGGGAGCTTAAGTAGGGGTTTTGTGAAGGGAGCTTAAGTAGGGGTTTTGTGAAGGGAGCTTAAGTAGGGGTTTTGTGAAGGGAGCTTAAGTAGGGGTTTTGTGAAGGGAGCTTAAGTAGGGGTTTTGTGAAGGGAGCTTAAGTAGGGGTTTTGTGAAGGGAGCTTAAGTAGGGGTTTTGTGAAGGAAGCTTAAGTAGGGGTTTTGTGAAGGAAGCTTAAGTAGGGGTTTTGTGAAGGAAGCTTAAGTAGGGGTTTTGTGAAGGAAGCTTAAGTAGGGGCTTTGTGAAGGGAGCTTAAGTAGGGGCTTTGTGAAGGAAGCTTAAGTAGGGGCTTTGTGAAGGAAGCTTAAGTAGGGGCTTTGTGAAGGAAGCTTAAGTAGGGGTTTTGTGAAGGAAGCTTAAGTAGGGGCTTTGTGAAGGGAGCTTAAGTAGGGGCTTTGTGAAGGAAGCTTAAGTAGGGGCTTTGTGAAGGAAGCTTAAGTAGGGGTTTTGTGAAGGAAGCTTAAGTAGGGGCTTTGTGAAGGAAGCTTAAGTAGGGGTTTTGTGAAGGAAGCTTAAGTAGGGGTTTTGTGAAGGGAGCTGAATTAGGGGTTTTGTGAAAAAAGCTGAATTAGGGGTTTTGTGAAGGGAGCGTAATTAGGGGTTGTGAAGGGAGCTTAATTAGGGTTTTGTGAAGAGAGCTTAAGTAGGGGTTTTGTGAAAGGAGCTGAATTAGGGGTTGTGAAGGGAGCTTAAGTAGGGGTTTTGTGAAAGGAGCTTAATTAGGGGTTGTGAAGGGAGCTTAAGTAGGGGTTTTGCGAAAGGAGCTTAATTAGGGGTTGTGAAGGGAGCTTAAGTAGGGGTTTTGAGAAAGGAGCTGAATTAGGGGTTGTGAAGGGAGCTTAAGTAGGGGTTTTGTGAAAGGAGCTTAATTAGGGGTTGTGAAGGGAGCTTAAGTAGGGGTTTTGTGAAAGGAGCTTAATTAGGGGTTTTGTGAAGGGAGCTTAAGTAGGGGTTTTGTGAAAGGAGCTGAATTAGGGGTTTTGTGAAGGGAGCTTAATTAGGGTTTTGTGAAGGAAGCTTAAGTAGGGGTTTTGTGAAGGAAGCTTAAGTAGGGGTTTTGTGAAGGGAGCTGAATTAGGGTTTTGTGAAGGGAGCTTAATTAGGGGTTGTGAAGGGGGCTGAATTAGGGTTTTGTGAAGGAAGCTTAAGTAGGGGTTGTGAAGGGAGCTTAATTAGGGGTAGTGAAGGGAGCTTAATTAGGGTTTTGTGAAGGAAGCTTAAGTAGGGGTTTTGTGAAAAAAGCTGAATTAGGGGTTTTGTGAAGGGAGCGTAATTAGGGGTTGTGAAGGGAGCTTAATTAGGGGTTGTGAAGGGAGCTTAATTAGGGGTTGTGAAGGGAGCTTTATTAGGGGTTTTGTGAAGAGAGCTTAATTAGGGTTTTGTGAAGGGAGCTTAATTAGGGGTTGTAAAGGGAGCTTAATTAGGGGTTTTGTAAAAGGAGCTTAATTAGGGTTTTGTGAAGGGAGCTTAATTAGGGGTTTTGTAAAAGGAGCTTAATTAGGGTTTTGTGAAAGGAGCTTAATTAGGGTTTTGTGAAAGGAGCTTAATTAGGGTTTTGTGAAGGAAGCTTAATTAGAGGTTTTATGAAAGGGGCTTAAATAGGGTTTTTGGAGGGAACTTAATTTAAGTTTGTGAGCGGAACTTAATCAGGGCTTAGTGAAGTGTGGCTTAACTAGGGGTTTGTGAAGGGAGCTTAGTTTGGATATGAAGGGATTACAATATACATATTATACGCTATAAAAAGTGCAAAAGCAACTAAAGCGACCAACCTGATCGTCATTCATATCCATAAACACGGTGCCCCGGCACACATTGGCAGGTATTGCTGTCCAATTCAACATTGGCAAACGATTCTTCGGCACCAGCGGAGATTTCACCGCTAAACGCCCGGCTCCGCCTGGGACGCCTGGCGGAGGCGGCGGAGGGGGCGGAGGCGGCGGACCGCCCGGACCTCCAGGCGGTGGCGGCGGCGGTGGTGGTGGCGGCGGAGGCGGAGGCGGAGGAGGTGGCGCTGCAGCAGCGGGAGCCGGAGAATTAACGCCGGGAATCTTAGCGGCGGGAACTCCAGGCGTCTCAGTCGGTTGCTGCTGCTGCTGCTGCTGCTGCAATTGTTGCAGCAGTTTCTGCTCCCGCTCTTTCGCAGCAGCGACGGCAGATTCGGCTTGGCGGATTTTCGTCTCCAAATCTGCGAGTCGCTCAACCAATCGGTGCTGTTTCTCGTCCGCGTGCTTGCTCGCGGCGCTGAGGCTGTTCTGCATCTCCTCGAGTGCGGCCTCTTTATCAGCTCGAAGGGTTGCGCAATCCGCCTCTCGGCTGGTCAAGCGTTCGCGCAGCTCCGCCAAGCGTTCCGCGGCGGTGTCTTCGGCTTCACGGAGTCGGGACTGAGTTTGGTAGAGTTGCTCCTCCAGGGCAGCGGCTCTGCGGGGTGAGGAATAGAGGATATTTGAATTAGTTAAATCCCTGCTGTGATTTTTGTCATATTGCTTATAATTGGCGTTAAAGTCTAGATTGTGGCGCTTTAGTCTAGATTGTGGCGCTTAAGTGGCGCCAAAGTCTAGAATGTGTCGCTTAATTGGCGCCAAAGTCTAGATTGTGGCGCTTAATTGGCGCCAAAGTCTAGATTGTGGCGCTTGATTGTCGCCAAAGTCTAGATTTTGGCGCTTAATTGGCGCTAAAGTCTAGATCGTGGCGCTTGATTGGCGCTAAAGTCTAGATTGTGGCGCTTAATTGGCGCTAAGGTCTAGATTGTGGCGCTTGATTGTCGCCAAAGTCTAGATCGTGGCGCTTGATTGGCGCTAAAGTCTAGATTGTGGCGCTTGATTGGCGCTAAGGTCTAGATTGTGGCGCTTGATTGTCGCCAAAGTCTAGATTGTGGCGCTTGATTGGCGCTAAGGTCTAGATTGTGGCGCTTGATTGTCGCCAAAGTCTAGATTGTGGCGCTTAATTGGCGCTAAAGTCTAGATCGTGGCGCTTGATTGGCGCTAAAGTCTAGATTGTGTCGCTTAATTGGCGCTAAAGTCTAGATTGTAGCGCTTAATTGGCGCTAAAGTCTAGATTGTGGCGCTTGATTAGCGCTAAAGTCTAGATTGTGGCTCTTGATTGTCGCTAAAGTTTAGATTGTGGCGCTTAATTGGCGCTCAATCGGCAATAAACTCACCTAGTAACGGCGCTCTGCTTAGCCAGCGAGTCCTGATACAAGCCGGCAACATCGATGCTATTCTCAAATATCGCTTCAATCTGACTATTTAATCTCGCATCCTCGTAGTGACCGCGCAACGAGTGCAGGAAGCTGTCCAGACCCAGCTGGGAGAATTCCGATTGTAAAAAGACCCGAAGTCCAATGTGCTCATTGCTGACATTCTGCACAATATTGATGAACCTGGCGCAGCTGATCATGAACTCTAGGCAGTAGTGCTCAGCCGGTAGGCTGTCATGCTGCTTAAAGTGTATCATCAAAGTCTCCCAGCGGCGTTTCTCGCCGACTCGCTCTTTGAAGAAGTCGAAAGCGTCCAGAACTTGCTGGTGCATGCCGTCTAGCATGCACAGGGCTGCCAGCAGCTCCAGCACCAGAGTCTTCGTGGCGAACCGGGGATGCAACAGGCATTGGGCAATTATGTTTATGGCGGTCTTGTCCTGCAAGTAGGTAGGTTTTGGGGGAATGGCAAGTTGGCAAGTCTCACATGGTGAGACTACAGATATAGCGTGTATTTTAGACATGTAGAGAGATAGGGAAGAGGGAGTAGAGACAGGGAGAGAGAAAGTGGATACAGACAGGATAAGCAGAAACATACGGAGTGAGACTAGAGACAGAAAGGGTGAGAAAACAGACAGACAGGATGAGACTAGAGACAGACAGGATGAGACTAGAGACAGAAAGGGTGAGAAAACAGACAGACAGGATGAGACTAGAGACAGACAGGATGAGACTAGAGACAGAAAGGGTGAGACAACAGACAGACAGGGAGAAATTTCAGGTTGAGACTAGAGACAGGAAGGGTGAGAAAACAGACAGACAGGGTGAGACTAGAGACCGGCAGGGTGAGACTAGAGACCGGCAGGGTGAGACTAGAGACAGGAAGGGTGAGAAAACAGACAGACAGGGTGAGACTAGAGACCGGCAGGGTGGGACTAGAGACCGGCAGGGTGAGACTAGAGACTGACAGGGTGAGACTAGAGACAGAAAGGGTGAGACTAGAGACCGGCAGGGTGAGACTAGAGACAGGAAGGGTGAGAAAACGGACAGATAGGGTGAGACTAGAGACCGGCAGGATGAGACTAGAGACCGGCAGGGTGAGACTAGAGACTGACAGGGTGAGACTAGAGACAGGAAGGGTGAGAAAACAGACAGACAGGGTGAGACTAGAGACCGGCAGGGTGAGACTAGAGACCGGCAGGGTGAGACTAGAGACCGGCAGGGTGAGACTAGAGACCGGCAGGGTGGGACTAGAGACCGGCAGGGTGGGACTAGAGACCGGCAGGGTGAGACAAGAGACCGGCAGGGTGAGACTAGAGACTGACAGGGTGAGACTAGAGACAGGAAGGGTGAGAAAACAGACAGACAGGGTGAGACTAGAGACCGGCAGGGTGAGACTAGAGACCGGCAGGGTAAGACAAGAGACCGGCAGGGTGAGACTAGAGACCGGCAGGGTGAGACTAGAGACCGGCAGGGTGGGACTAGAGACCGGCAGGGTGAGACTAGAGACCGGCAGGGTGAGACTAGGGACCGACAAGGTGAGACTAGACACCGGCAGGGTGAGACTAGAGACCGGCAGGGTGGGACTAGAGAAAGGCATGGTCTCACCTGAAAAGTTCTCTGACAAGCGCGCTGATTATTAAAGAACACCCGCATGCACTTGATGCCATTGTGCAAATCGTTCAAGAGCGACTCGTCCGGTTCAACAGTAGCTCCGGCCAGCTGCAGCCGATGGAACTGACTCTTGCCAACGCGCAGCGCCGAGGACGAACGTCGACGACCTGCGCGCGCGCCGCTGCCGCCGCTAACAACGAAGCTGGTCTCGCCGACTGCAGCGGCCTTGTGCCGTTTGCCAGATTTGCCGGATTTTGACTTTGCCGTTGGCGGAGTCTGCTGAGGCTGGCTTGGACCAAGGGTGGAGCGCTGCAGCGAGGGCGAAAGGGCCGACATGTTGCCGGGTGCGGCGCCCAAAGCTGCCGCAGCCGCCGCGGCGGAACCGTTCAATAGGGGCAGCGAGTCCTCGGATCTGGGAGAGAATGCGTTAAAAATTCCCAGGGATTTTAGATGGGTCTTGTAAGTGTTAAGCACATCTCACCCCTGTAGTTTCTGGTCAGTCTAAGAATCTCACCCTTGCAGTTTCGGGTCAGTCTAAGAATCTCACCCCTGCAGTTTCGGGTCAATCTAAGAATCTCACCCTTGCAGTTTCGGGTCAATCTAAGAATCTCACCTCTGTAGTTTCGGATCAATCTAAGAATCTCACCCTTGCAGTTTCGGGTCAGTCTAAGAATCTCACCCCTGCAGTTTCGGGTCAATCTAAGAATCTCACCCTTGCAGTTTCGGGTCAATCTAAGAATCTCACCCCTGTAGTTTCGGATCAATCTAAGAATCTCACCCTTGCAGTTTCGGGTCAGTCTAAGAATCTCACCCTTGCAGTTTCGGGTCAGTCTAAGAATCTCACCCCTGCAGTTTCGGGTCAATCTAAGAATCTCACCCCTGCAGTTTCGGGTCAATCTAAGAATCTCACCCTTGCAGTTTCGGGTCAGTCTAAGAATCTCACCCTTGCAGTTTCGGGTCAGTCTAAGAATCTCACCCCTGCAGTTTCGGGTCAATCTAAGAATCTCACCCCTGTAGTTTCGGATCAATCTAAGAATCTCACCCTTGCAGTTTCGGGTCAGTCTAAGAATCTCACCCTTGCAGTTTCGGGTCAGTCTAAGAATCTCACCCCTGCAGTTTCGGGTCAATCTAAGAATCTCACCCTTGCAGTTTCGGGTCAATCTAAGAATCTCACCCCTGTAGTTTCGGATCAATCTAAGAATCTCACCCTTGCAGTTTCGGGTCAGTCTAAGAATCTCACCCCTGCAGTTTCGGGTCAATCTAAGAATCTCACCCTTGCAGTTTCGGGTCAATCTAAGAATCTCACCCCTGTAGTTTCGGATCAATCTAAGAATCTCACCCTTGCAGTTTCGGGTCAGTCTAAGAATCTCACCCCTGCAGTTTCGGGTCAATCTAAGAATCTCACCCTTGCAGTTTCGGGTCAATCTAAGAATCTCACCCCTGTAGTTTCGGATCAATCTAAGAATCTCACCCTTGCAGTTTCGGGTCAGTCTAAGAATCTCACCCTTGCAGTTTCGGGTCAGTCTAAGAATCTCACCCCTGCAGTTTCGGATCAATCTAAGAATCTCACCCTTGCAGTTTCGGGTCAGTCTAAGAATCTCACCCCTGCAGTTTCGGATCAATCTAAGAATCTCACCCTTGCAGTTTCGGGTCAGTCTAAGAATCTCACCCCTGCAGTTTCGGGTCAATCTAAGAATCTCACCCTTGCAGTTTCGGGTCAATCTAAGAATCTCACCCCTGTAGTTTCGGATCAATCTAAGAATCTCACCCTTGCAGTTTCGGGTCAGTCTAAGAATCTCACCCTTGCAGTTTCGGGTCAGTCTAAGAATCTTACCCCTGCACTTTCGGGTCAGTCTAAGAATCTCACTGTCAAGACTTTCTCTCAGTTAAATTGCATTCCAATGCAAATTTTAAAAAAGGAACTTTTTTAATTTATATCAAGATGTACCTTCTTTAAAAAACTGAACTATAAAATAATTTAGGCAAGTTCGCTTACTTCTACATCACGAAAAAAGGAACCACCTAGCAACTGCATAAGAAAAACACTTTGGCAGCAAATAGAAAACCACACCCGCTACGTCAGCCCAAAACCTTGCAATGCAAAGCTGCACAAAAGTCACTGTTACAATAAGGCAGATGTATCTAACTAGGTAAACGCCTAAATTATATATAATATACATACATTTTTCTTATGCTAAGCAACTTCTACTTTCCAAGCGGGCCAGTGTAACTTGAATATTTTTGTTTACCTTACATTGCACACGCTGGCACAGAACTCTCTTTATCGCTTGCGCCACTAACTAAAATTAAATATCTGAATCTGCGCATTTTAAAGCAAAGCAAGCATGGCATTACTACAGTAGATACGTAATATGCTAGTCTAAATTTAGAACTTTAAATAACAGATCTATTAGGACTCAGGATTCTATAAGGTGGCAAACAACACAGACAGACAAACAGACAGCCAGAATAATGGCAAACAACACAGAAGATTATAGCACAGCAAACTGCTTACATGGCTGCTATGAAAAATAGCATATAAAAACAAGGATCCTATTTTGTGTTATTTTAGCTGCAGGGCTTTCTTATAATAATAATTTTTTTAAATGACAATAAACTGACACAAGAAATAGACATGGCTTTTCGAAACTGTGTGAACTCAGAGCGATCACAGACTGTAGGTAGATAGAGATCACGGAGACTGTAGATAGAGATCACTTAGACTGTAGATAGAGATCACAGAGACTGTAGATAGAGATCACTTAGACTGTAGGTACAGATCACGGAGACTGTAGATAGAGATCACTTAGACTGTAGATAGAGATCACTTAGACTGTAGATAGAGATCACAGAAACTTCAGATAGAGATCACAGAGACTGTAGATAGAGATCACAGAAACTTCAGATAGAGATCACAGAGACTGTAGATAGAGATCACAGAGACTGTAGATAGAGATCACAGAAACTTCAGATAGAGATCACAGAGACTGTAGATAGAGATCACAGAAACTTCAGATAGAGATCACATAGACTGTAGATAGAGATCACAGAAACTTCAGATAGAGATCACAGAGATTGTAGATAGAGATCACAGAAACTTCAGATAGAGATCACAGAGACTGTAGATAGAGATCACAGAAACTTCAGATAGAGATCACAGAGACTGTAGATAGAGATCACAGAGACTGTAGATAGAGATCACAGAAACTTCAGATAGAGATCACAGAGACTGTAGATAGAGATCACGGAGACTGTAGATAGAGATCACAGAAACTTCAGATAGAGATCACAGAGACTGTTGATAGAGATCACAGAAACTTTAGATAGAGATCACAGAGACTGTAGATAGAGATCACAGAAACTTCAGATAGAGATCACAGAGACTGTAGATAGAGATCACAGACACTGTAGATAGAGATCACAGAGACTGTAGATAGAGATCACTTAGACTGTAGATAGAGATCACAGAGACTGTAGATAGAGATCACAGAGACTGTAGATAGAGATCACAGAGACTGTAGATAGAGATCACTTAGACTGTAGATAGAGATCACAGAGACTGTAGATAGAGATCACAGACGCTGTAGATAGAGATCACAGAGACTGTAGATAGAGATCACAGAGACTGTAGATAGAGATCACAGAGACTGTAGATAGAGATCACAGAAACTTCAGATAGAGATCACAGAAACTTCAGATAGAGATCACAGAAACTTCAGATAGAGATCACAGAGACTGTAGATAGAGATCACAGAAACTTCAGATAGAGATCACAGAAACTTCAGATAGAGATCACAGAAACTTCAGATAGAGATCACAGAAACTTCAGATAGAGATCAGAGAGACTGTAATTAGAGAGATCCGACAGGCAGTGCGAAAAATGCTGAGAAAAATATGGCATAGATAAACAGGCACACAGACAACAGAAATCAACAAATGAATTGAGGACAGAGATATCTTTAAAAAATGATGGTGCATCAGCAACATCAAAAGGAACCGCGATGCCGCCATAGAAGCTGGATACAACTTTTATATTAATCCATTTAACAAGATCAAAACAGTCCAAAGCCAAGCCGAAACAGCAAAAAACTAACGCCGCAAAATATGAAATGTTGTATACAGAAAGCAATGCTTAAATTAGTCGCTATCTTTATTGTGATAATGATAGTAGATATTAGTATTCATAGCTCTTTGCACGCCAAGCCATTCATGCCTGCATGCGTGTTAAACAAAAAACTGAAAATATTGCAATTTTTATCAACTTGATAGAGACGGCAGATCAGACAGGCGGCAGATAGAGATCAGACAAACGGCAGATAGAGATCAAACAAACGGCAGATAGAGATCAAACAAACGGTAGATAGAGATCAGACAAACGGCAGATAGATATCAGAAAGACGGCAGATAGAGATCAAACAGGCGGCAGATAGAGATCAAACAAACGACAGATAGAGATCAGACAGGCGGCAGATAGAGATCAGACAAACGGCAGATAGAGATCAGACAGGCGGCAGATAGAGATCAGACAAACGGCAGATAGAGATCAGACAGACGGCAGATAGAGATCAGACAGACGGCAGATAGAGATCAGACAGACGGCAGATAGAGATCAGACAGACGGCAAATAGAGATCAGACAGACCGCAGATAGAGATCAGACAGACCGCAGACAGAGATCGAGAAGAATATGAATTATTCCCATGTACACATTCCGTTACTGCACCCGTTTTTATTGTAAGTTAAGAGGCACACAGAACATGCAGTTATAATTTATATTAAATATCAATTTATCTATCTATTAGTTGGTTACACAGCAATCAAGATTTAATAATCTAAAATTTGATAACTTACGAACTTAGCAATGGTGCAGATTGTGATAGCATTATTCTGCCAATCCACCATCTATATCAATCGGTGGGGGTGACAAATCGAGTTATTTTATACACTAAATAAAATATACCACCTTCAGTGCATTAGCTTGTTTTTCAACGAGGCAACAAGGGTTATTTTGATTTTTTCCAACACAACAAAAGTACATCTTGAACTTTACCTGATCAAATCGTCCAAAGATCGGCCCATGTATTCGATTAACAGGTCGAGGCCGCCTTCTTCGATAAATTGTTCCAGCCATCTGAGAGAAATGTTTTTAATGTTAGGGTGCTTGTGTATTGACAAAAATGGCATTTATGATTCTGACAAATGGCACTCATGATTCTGACAAATGGCACTTTTGATTCTGACAAATGGCATTTATGATTCTGACAAATGGCACTTTTGATTCTGACAAATGGCATTTATGATTCTGACAAATGGCAATTATGATTCTGACAAATGGCACTTTTGATTCTGACAAATGGCATTTATGATTCTGACAAATGGCACTTTTGATTCTGACAAATGGCATTTATGATTCTGACAAATGGCACTTTTGATTCTGACAAATGGCATTTATGATTCTGACAAATGGCACTTATGATTCTGACAAATGGCATAATTTATGATTCTGACAAATGGCATTTATGATTCTGACAAATGGCACTTTTGATTCTGACAAATGGCATTTATGATTCTGACAAATGGCACTTTTGATTCTGACAAATGGCATTTATGATTCTGACAAATGGCACTTATGATTCTGACAAATGGCATAATTTATGATTCTGACAAATGGCATTTATGATTCTGACAAATGGCACTCATGATTCTGACAAATATCACCGAACTGTGAATTTGAAAATTCTCACAGTTCTCAAACTTAAATTGCAATGGTTGATTCCACAGCAAACCTTCTATCATAAGCATGATGCTATTTTTAGCAACGGTATCTTTTTGCGAGAAAACATACTCAAGTCTACAAGCGCGTAAAAAAGGAGATTCAGTAAAAAAAAATTGTTGTAAACAGAATTTAATTGTCAGAAAAAGCTGAGTAGAAGAGGCGGTCTGCACTGAGCATATAATTTGGATTATTTTTTGTTTTAGGTGCAAACTAACCACTTGTTTGGTTCGCAAAAAATGCACATAGTATTACAGCTATTACTTCATCTATCGCCGTATGTGCTTACACAAAAACCCCATATTACCGCAGCAGACCCGAAACTTATATGGAACAAAGACCCGAAACTACAAAACAGAGACACCAAACTACAGAACAAAGACCCGAAACTACAGAACAGACACCAAACTACAGAACAAAGACCCGAAACTAAACGGAACAAAGACCCGAAACTAAACGGAACAAAGACCCGAAATTAAACGGAACAAAGACCCGAAACTACATAGAACAAAGACCCACAACTACACGGAACAAAGACCCACAACTACACGGAACAAAGACCCGAAACTAAACGGAACAAAGACCCGAAACTACATGGAACAAAGACCCACAACTACACGGAACAAAGACCCGAAACTACATGGAACAAAGACCCACAACTACACGGAACAAAGACCCGAAATTAAACGGAACAAAGACCCGAAATTAAACGGAACAAAGACCCGAAACTACATGGAACAAAGACCCACAACTACACGGAACAAAGACCCACAACTACACGGAACAAAGACCCGAAACTAAACGGAACAAAGACCCGAAACTACATGGAACAAAGACCCACAACTACACGGAACAAAGACCCGAAACTACATGGAACAAAGACCCACAACTACACAGAACAAAGACCCGAAATTAAACGGAACAAAGACCCGAAACTACATAGAACAAAGACCCACAACTACACGGAACAAAGACCCACAACTACACGGAACAAAGACCCGAAACTAAACGGAACAAAGACCCGAAACTACATGGAACAAAGACCCACAACTACACGGAACAAAGACCCGAAACTACATGGAACAAAGACCCACAACTACACGGAACAAAGACCCGAAACTACATGGAACAAAGACCCACAACTACACGGAACAAAGACCCGAAATTAAACGGAACAAAGACCCGAAACTACATGGAACAAAGACCCACAACTACACGGAACAAAGACCCGAAATTAAACGGAACAAAGACCCGAAACTACACGGAACAAAGACCCACAACTACACGGAACAAAGACCCGAAATTAAACGGAACAAAGACCCACAACTACACGGAACAAAGACCCACAACTACACGGAACAAAGACCCACAACTACACGGAACAAAGACCCGAAATTAAACGGAACAAAGACCCGAAACTACACGGAACAAAGACCCACAACTACACGGAACAAAGACCCGAAACTAAACGGAACAAAGACCCGAAACTAAACGGAACAAAGACCCGAAATTAAACGGAACAAAGACCCGAAACTACACGGAACAAAGACCCACAACTACACGGAACAAAGACCCGAAACTACACGGAACAAAGACCCACAACTACACGGAACAAAGACCCGAAATTAAACGGAACAAAGACCCGAAACTACACGGAACAAAGACCCGAAACTACACGAAACAAAGACCCCAAAAACACGCAGAATAAACGAATCAACAAGTTATAACGGATAAGCCATAAAACAGTTGTACTCACTGAACAGAATAAGTTCTCAAACTATTCTCCAAGCTGCGAATCAGATCGATTTTCTCTCCACTAACAGCAGACCCGTGTCTGATGCAGCGCTGCAGCTGGCTTACATAATATCCCACAGTGTGGCTGTTCTGACCAGGTTGCACAGATTTCAGCCAGTTTTGCACAGCCTGTCGTTTTTTATCATTATCCAGAGCAGCCATGTCCCTGGCTCGATCTGCAGTTATGTCTATGGCCTGGATGAATTTTGGCCATAGTTCTTCAACTTGAATATCGGTGAGATCTGTGGCCTGAGCAGATGCACTACTAGCTCCATTGGCAATGGCTGCTTGCTGCAGATTCACCTGTTGAGGCTGGTTTCTCTCAACACCTGCCACAGACTGCTTGGAATAAGAGCAGCCCATGTGTTTTTTCTATCAAGTTGCTTTTTCAGTCAGTAATCTTTAAGTATGTGACAGCAATAGTATTTTTAAAAACAATAATTTTTGAAGTTGCAAACAACTTCAAGTCATCGCATAATGTGCACTGAAATTTGTATAGTAAATTGAATAATGTAAAAGGTAAAATTAGTATGATTTATTTAAAAAATTATTAAACAAAGCAATATTAAAAAGCTTAGACTTAAATATCACTATTACTATAAGTACAACCTAGGTCATAGTAATATAAGCCATTATTTAAATTGACAATTTAAGCTACATATGACACTTGTACTTTAATTCTATAGATTCAATCTTGTCAATTACATGATACATTCTTTTGCTTAGCTTTTTAAGTGTTAGACTTAGGGACATCATTTATTTAATATAGTTTAATAATACTACATATCTATCCTTTATAATATGATGATTATTTTAAATTTCTTATGGTTATTGAAAGAATATTATAATTTTAGATCTTAGATATACTATACCATACTTCATTGAGTTGTTTTGAAAGACAAAGTTGCATTATAAATTATTTGTGATAGAATTCAATTAAAAGTAAAGTTAAAATTTTATTATAGGCCTAGTCAAATGGAATAAATGTTTAAAATATAATAATCTATAATCTAGATCAAAAGTTTTTTTAAGGCTTAGGCTGCTATAATTATAAAATTAAATTTTGCCAAAAAACTTGCTTGTATAACTTTTTACATAGATTATAGAAGCAAAAGTTTGACTTTGACTAACTTTAGGTCAATTAGGATGCTATTTTAGTTTTATAAGTTCATTTTCTTTGTAAGGTGCTTACTATTTCAGCTTTGTTTTTATTTTGATAAAAGAGCTTTTTTGATCAAAAGTTAGCTATATTATATTATATACTATAGCCAAACCCAAACTTGGCAATTTTTGTATAAAACTATAATTATTGTGTTTGGTAATATTGGACCTAAATACCAGACTCCGGATGGTATACATGTACGCCGGAAAATTCCGGCGTACAGAGGGACCTAGATTACACATTGGCGTACAACTTGGCGTACAAAGGCGCCTGGCGTGCCCTCTTGGCATACAGCTTGGCATATAGAGATTGCCGAGACCAGCAGGTGGGACCAAAAGTTCCGAGTCCCAACAATCAATCTACATAATTAGCATACAAAAATGATTAAGTTTGCATTTGGCATAGTTTCCATGTACATAGTTACAGTAGCTAAATTTTGATCAGAAAGAATGGCTGGCCCTTTACGAAAAAAAATGGAAAACTTAATAAAAAACCGGGCTTAACCTTTCCAAGAAAGTAAAAGTAAAACAAAATTAGTTAAAATGAACTAGTTCTCTACAGTTTAGTAAAAATATTTTCAGTTTTAACACATAGGTTGATTAAATATTAAAATTTTGCAAGCTTTTAATATTAGTTGTAATTTGTAATTTCTATTTTGGCGTATTTTTGTATGCGATAAAAAGTTCGTTGGCGTACATTGGCGTGCATGAGCTACAGAAGCAATTTTCGTTCCGGCGTACAGCGGTACACAATCCTGACCCTGGCCTAAATATTGTATACCAAGATTTTTAGTAAGGTGCAAAAATATAGGCATCTGCTATGGCTACATATTTATTCCAACACTGGCAATAGAGTTAAAGACAAGTCAAAGATATCAATAGAAATTTTTTTTAAAATCATGACAAGTTTATTAAAAACATTAACTGCACAAAATTTGACCTGACAATCAATGACAATAGTGAGTTCACTAAGCCTACCTACTGCTACTGCAGCATAAAGTATAATTTTATAATTATAAGCAAGCTGCAAGTGGAAGTGCAAGCCTGCAAAAATATTAGACCTATTAGTATTAATTCAATTAGTCTATCTAAGCTATGTTGAAAATATAACTACTTGATATGAAAGACATATTTAATGATAGCAATGACTGACAGTGGCATTATAAGTTATAACACGTAAGTAGTCCGTATCAGGCTGCAAATTTAAAATTCCTGACAGTCGCAAGCCAGCCAAGCCGATAAAATAAAATTAAAAAACTAAGCTAAGCAACATATTATCAGTAGCATTTCCCGTAAAAATTAAACTGCGACTATAAACAAAACATAGTCACCTTGTCTTGACTTTCAAACCATCTAAAGAATGCAAAAACCAACTTTCGAGTCAACATTCAACAACACGCACATGCAGACGACGATACCCAGTTCAACTTACTTCGGATTTCCTTTTCTATTTCTTACAAAAATTTGAGTTAAATTCGACTAGTTTGTCTTTTAAAGGTTTAAACAAATGTTTGTAGAAATTGTTTAAAAAAAATTTTTACCTTTTACATTTACGTGTTATCAAAAGTTCTTTTTAGTATAAAGATAAGTTAATATAACAATTGCTCACAAACTAACCATGTCGAGTAGAGCACAACGATCACGGTATAAAACAGTTATATAGAGTGGTCCTTAGAAAAGCATTTGATTTCAAAGAGCTAGAGATAAGTCTGTGATTTCTTATTTATTTAACATCGTAAATTTGAATTTACAGCTACTAGGAATAACGCGCATCCGTACATGGGCGTCCTAGCTTGCGTTACATACAGGCGCGTCGCCACCGGGGGGGGACAGGGGGGACATGCCAATGCTTTGTTCCCCCCACCCACGTTGTGAGTCGTTGTGTTAATCAATAGTATCTCTTCAGGGCGCCAAAATATAGCGCCTTCGGCGCCAAAATGAGTGCATGCAGCGCTAAAATGAATGACTGTGGCGCTAAAATGAGTGCCTGCGGTGCCAAAATGAGTGCCTGCAACGCCAAAATGAGTGCCAAAAGTTAGTCATGTACAGAATGTTGAATTCTTGGCTTTGTCCTCCCCACCATAAAATTCATGGCGACGCCCCGGCCTGGTTTACATGGTAGATTGATATGCACTGCAACTGCAAATCGAGTTTTTTTCGCGAGAGAGCGCATTCTCTGCACTGTACATTTATTATTGCATGGATCAATTATGTATAAAAATTCATACCCAATTGAGATTAATAAATATATAAATTGTTGAGAGAATAATGGCTGACAGTTTTATATATAAACTTTGCTGCTTCCACCGCATGCTGATAGTAGGCGCTTTATGCAAATATCTACATGACTGTGTACGTGCATGGTGGCATATGGCTGATGCAGCGCCAGCTCTCAAATGAAATGTAACCCAACGAAATTAACTCCAAAATGAAATACCCCCAAAATACCCCAAGATGAAATACCCCCAAAATACCCCAAGATGAAATTATCCATCGCCAGCAGCTAAATGAAATACCCCCAAAATACCCCAAGATGAAATTACCCATCGCCAGCAGCTAAATGAACTACCCCCAAAATACCTCAAGATGAAATTACCCATCGCCAGCTAAATGAAATACCCCCAAAATACCCCAAGATGAAATTATCCATCGCCAGCAGCTAAATGAAATACCCCCAAAATACCCCAAGATGAAATTACCCATCGCCAGCAGCTAAATGAACTACCCCCAAAATACCTCAAGATGAAATTACCCATCGCCAGCTAAATGAAATACCCCCAAAATACCCCAAGATGAAATTACCCATCGCCAGCTAAATGAAATACCCCCAAAATACCCCAAGATGAAATTACCCATCGCCAGCAGCTAAATGAACTACCCCCAAAATACCTCAAGATGAAATTACCCATCGCCAGCTAAATGAAATACCCCCAAAATACCTCAAGATGAAATTACCCATCGCCAGCTAAATTAACTACCCCCAAAATACCCCAAGATGAAATTACCCATCGCCAGCTAAATTAACTACCCCCAAAATACCCCAAGATGAAATTACCCATCGCCAGCTAAATGAACTACCCCCAAAATACCTCAAGATGAAATTACCCATCGCCAGCTAAATGAAATACCCCCAAAATACCCCAAGATGAAATTACCCATCGCCAGCTAAATGAAATACCCCCGAAATGAAATCCCCCAAGACGCGGCACTATATACATGTATACTAGCAGTTACACAGGCAGAGCGCCTTACCCAATAAAAAATCACAGCGGGTTGGAGCCCCGGCCTGAGATGCAAGCAAGCTACACACACACTGCGCGCATATAGTTTCCCACATGCAGTTAATTGAATTGTCACCTACATGTAACATTTAATTGTGTGCAGCATTGCCACACACAACCAACAATACACTGTCCCCCTATTACATGTAATTGAATGTAGAGCTGACGACCTGAATTCCTACCTACACGTACAAATACAGAATTAATTAGTCAAAAGAGAACTAGATTCTAATTCCATATATGCGTATCTACATATCTACACGTGTAGATCGTAAATACCATTAAATTCACTCAACCATAAGTCATGAGTACCGTAAATATTGCTGCTAATTGCTTCTCATTAATTAGTTTGCTAATTAATCAAGCGTACACAATATTCAACCATGCATCAGTAGAAAAATGCAGTTTAGCCCCTATATGCTCGAGAGAATTAAGGCGCGTCGTCTAGCACTCTGTAGGATTTCTCTATTGATGCTTCACAGTCTTCTGCACTAGCTAGCTACAATTCCTTCTCATTGGCACTGTAACACCTCAAGTTAGAGCAGACTGCAAATTGTCTTGATTGAGCCAATTTCTTTCCCATATTATACGATCTTTGAAATTACCGTGTAAAATGTATGTATATGTACTTTTACTGTTTTGCACTGGTCTTTGTTTTATCGGAGTTTCTCTCATTCACAGGTATCTCCCCTGTTTCAATTCAACCCGGTATCTCTCATTTTTAAACCCATGCAGTATCTCTCAACCTTGTCTCACCCGGTATCTATTCTGTATGGTCTCACCCGGTATCTATTCTGTATGGTCTCACCCGGTATCTATTCTGTATGGTCTCACCCGGTATCTATTCTGTATGGTCTCACCCGGTATCTATTCTGTATGGTCTCACCCGGTATCTCTTCTGTATGGTCTCACCCGGTATCTCTTTTGTCTCACCCGGTATCTCTTTTGTCCCACCCGGTATCTCTCATGTCTCACCCGGTATCTCTCTTGTCTCACCCGGTATCTCTCATGTCTTATCCGGTATCTCTCATGTCTCACCCGGTATCTCTCATGTCTCACCCGGTATCTCTCTTGTCTCACCCGGTATCTCTCATGTCTTATCCGGTATCTCTCATGTCTTATCCGGTATCTCTCTTGTCTCACCCGGTATCTCTCATGTCTCACCCGGTATCTCTCTTGTCTCACCCGGTATCTCTCATGTCTTATCCGGTATCTCTCATGTCTCACCCGGTATCTCTCTTGTCTCACCCGGTATCTCTCATGTCTCACCCGGTATCTCTCTTGTCTCACCCGGTATCTCTCATGTCTTATCCGGTATCTCTCTTGTCTCACCCATTCTCTTGTCTCTCACTTGTCTCTCCTGTCTAACCCTTTATGCTCCCTATCTCATCCGATATCCTTCCTATATCACCCGGTATATAATGGCCTGTTACCAACCCTGAGCCGAAAACCTTCCACAGTTTCAGGAACCCTTAATCGATTCGCTGAGTGAACTACATGCGAATATTGTGCGTTAATCATCTCAATCCCAAAAAAGGCGATGTTGAATGCTTGAGCAGAGCTATTATGTACTACAGTAGGGTTGCAAGTGCAGCAACTGATGACAATAAACAGGCAATCAGACAATTGCTTTCTGCTTGGACAAACTATAAGCAGCATCAGTGCTTAAGGCTGCAGAGTTATTCAGTGCAGCCCTGACCCCTTTCACAATGCGCCCCAGCCAGCAAAGTGGATTGGCTAAGAGGCAAGGATGGCGCTATAGGGAGGCTGAGAGAAAGGGAAGGGAGGGGAGAGAAACTGGGGAGAGATTCAGTACGCCAGTACCCGGATACACTGTTGGGACATATGGATAAAAATTGGGGATTGCCAGCTCAGTGCACAACTCTAACAACTCGCTTTGTTGCATAAGGGATCGGGTTGATTTCTTCTTTTTAGCAAACTACTAGAGGATTTGTGTTTATATTAGCATCTGCTTAAAAGAAGCAAAACAAACAATGACTTGTGACAGCAAGTCAGGACCTCTGCCGCTGCTCATTCTGATAATTACAATTATAGTTTCTGCTCAATGCGAAACTGGTAAGCCATTGGAGCTGAATTTTTGTTATAATTATTCGAACAAGTACATTTATCTATATTCTTATTTAACTTAAACCTAAAAAATTAGGGAACCCATGCGATAATGCTGTGTGCAAGCCTGGCCGGGTTTGTCGTCAAAACGACGTCGAAAATTCGACATCGTGCGTCTGCGCTCCAGTCGGTTTCTGCCGGCGACGGCATCGTCGACCGAAAGCCGTCTGCGGCTCTGACGGTCGGCGCTACCCGAGCCACTGCGAGCTGCACCGGACCGCCTGCGTCACGGGTCGGAAGCTGCGTCCCCTGCCAGCCACGGCTTGTCTGGCGTACGACGCCCGATTGAGTGAGTCACCGGGGGACAGCCAGATTGAGCAGTGGGCGCTCTGGAATAGGAGGAGCGAGATTAGCTGACGATTTTTTATTGCTTTTGTACAGCTGTGGGCTTAGTGCACTGGGGCTGGGGGAGGGCGGTCTGAACTGCGTCTGGCTTTGGGTTGGGAATGGGGATTAACTTAAGAAGATATCCCTCACGTTGCTTGCCGAATGATTTATGTCGGAGCGGCTCAGTAATCCTTGGCTACAGTCGGATATCCCAGCTAAATGTAGGGGAAGGAAGCATTAGCATTTTCTCTGCGAGCCTGACATCACGGACTCAGCCAGTGTGTGTACTTGGCTATCTGTCTATCTATCTATCTATCTATCTATCTATCTATCTATCTATCTATCTATCTATCTATCTATCTATCTATCTATCTATCTATCTATCTATCTATCTATCTATCTATCTATCTATCTATCTATCTATCTATCTATCTATCTATCTATCTATCTATCTATCTATCTATCTATCTATCTATCTATCTATCTATCTATCTATCTATCTATCTATCTATCTATCTATCTATCTATCTATCTATCTATCTATCTATCTATCTATCTATCTATCTATCTATCTATCTATCTATCTATCTATCTATCTATCTATCTATCTATCTATCTATCTATCTATCTATCTATCTATCTATCTATCTATCTATCTATCTATCTATCTATCTATCTATCTATCTATCTATCTATCTATCTATCTATCTATCTATCTATCTATCTATCTATCTATCTATCTATCTATCTATCTATCTATCTATCTATCTATCTATCTATCTATCTATCTATCTATCTATCTATCTATCTATCTATCTATCTATCTATCTATCTATCTATCTATCTATCTATCTATCTATCTATCTATCTATCTATCTATCTATCTATCTATCTATCTATCTATCTATCTATCTATCTATCTATCTATCTATCTATCTATCTATCTATCTATCTATCTATCTATCTATCTATCTATCTATCTATCTATCTATCTATCTATCTATCTATCTATCTATCTATCTATCTATCTATCTATCTATCTATCTATCTATCTATCTATCTATCTATCTATCTATCTATCTATCTATCTATCTATCTATCTATCTATCTATCTATCTATCTATATATCTATCTATCTATCTATCTATCTATCTATCTATCTATCTATCTATATATCTATCTATCTATCTATCTATCTATCTATCTATCTATCTATCTATCTATCTATCTATCCATCTATCTATCAACAGGGATTTTTTTGCACTTGTGATATTGTTAAATCTATAAAACAAGAATTTTATTAGTTTCAGGAATAAATTTTATGAATTTTTACAACTCGTACTTCGGAATTCTGACAGGCACTTGGCATCGTTATGAAATTTTTATGCCCCATTTCTTTCTCCCTCAAGCTCCCAGACCCGCTCTGCTCAAATTTGCATGAAAAAATACACAAATTTTCCACATCGCTGAGCACCCCTCAGTCTGCTCCAGCGACTTTTCATCCACTCCTGACGAGCCCGCAGCTCAGTGGGGACAAGAGAGAGAGGAGAGGAACCAAACAACAATAGACCAGCAGATAAAAAGTCCTAGAGCAGGTTTTAAAGCATGTTTCTTGAGCAGGCGCGTGAGTGGCCCTGCAGCTGCTGCTCAAAAGCGTCTCAAAATCCGGTTAAAAAAGAAAACCTGCACTTCAAGCCCGTCCACGCTGTCGGCAGAAGGACCCGTTCAACTTCCTTTTCTTCCCATTCTAACAATGTGTGCACAGGCTGAGTG
>NIVC01000224.1:110000-162500 GCA_002269645.1 Macrostomum lignano | reverse complement strand
CTTTATCTACCTCTCCACTATCTCCTCTATCTACCTCTCTCCTATCATACCTATCTACTTCTCCCTTATCTCATCTATCTACAATGTACCTCTCTCCTATATTATCTATCCACCTCACCCTTATCCCCCCTATCTACCTCACTCTTATCTTCCCTATCTACTTCTCCCATATCTACCCCATCTACGTCTCCATTATCTCCCCGATCTACCTCTCCTATATTACCCAATCTACACAGGCTTCCCATTTCCCAATCCGCAGATCTCCCAGAGACAACGGCAGCCGGCAGCCGCCAGAACCTGTCCACCTCTGCCACAGGGGGCTGGCTAACCCTCACCTGCCCACTCGGCCTCCTCGGACCATTCGAATCGATCACCTGGACTCGGCGCTCAATCGAAATTCAATCGATTAGCAACCGCAGTCAGGATGAAGGGCAGGTGTCAATCACGGGAATGGCGAGGCAGATGGACTCGGGAGTCTACAAGTGCTGCAGCAGCCTCTGGCCGAGACTCTGCGCCTCTGTGGCTCTGGCTGCAGTTGGTGAGTAGAGATTGGATGGTCGGCTGTTTAAGTCTCTGGTAATATGTGATGAGAGATTTCGGGAATGAGAGGACATTTTAAAAAGAAACGTATTTAGAGCCAATATGGGATTTTAGGGAGAATGGGAAGGAATTTAAGAGAGAAAGGGGATTTTGATGGAGAATGGGAAATTTCGGGGAAGAATGGGGAGTTTCATGGAAAGTAGGGAATTGTGAAAGATAGGAGAGTTTCATGCAAAGTAGGGAATTTTATGAAAGAATGAGGAATTTCGGGGAAAATGGGGAATTTTATGGAAGAATGGGGAATTTCGGGGAAAATGAGAAATTTTATGGAAGAATGGGGAATTTCGGGGAAGAATGGGGAGTTTCATGGAAAGTAGGGAATTGTGAAAGATAGGAGAGTTTCATGCAAAGTAGGGAATTTTATGAAAGAATGAGGAATTTCGGGGAAAATGGGGAATTTTATGGAAGAATGGGGAATTTCGGGAAAGAATAGGGGATTTCTAAGAAGAATCGGGAATTTCATGGAAAGTAAGGAATCGCTAGGAAGAATGGAAAATTTCTAGGAAGAATGGGGAATTTCATGGAAGAATGGGGAATTTCTAGGAAGAATGGGGAATTTCATGGAAAGTAGAGAATTTCATGAAAGAATGAGGAATTTCGGGGAAAATGGGGAATTTTATGGAATGGGGAATTTCGGGGAAGAATGGTGAATTTCATGGAAAGTAGGGAATGTTATGAAAGAATGGTGAATTTCATGGAAAGTAGGGAATGTTATGAAAGAATGGTGAATTTCATGGAAAGTAGGGAATGTTATGAAAGAATGGTGAATTTCATGGAAAGTAGGGAATGTTATGAAAGAATGGTGAATTTCATGGAAAGTAGGGAATGTTATGAAAGAATGGTGAATTTCATGGAAAGTAGGGAATGTTATGAAAGAATGGTGAATTTCATGGAAAGTAGGGAATGTTATGAAAGAATGGTGAATTTCATGGAAAGTAGGGAATGTTATGAAAGAATGGGGAATTTCATGGAAAGTAGGGAATGTTATGAAAGAATGGGGAATTTCATGGAAAGTAGGGAATGTTATGAAAGAATGGTGAATTTCATGGAAAGTAGGGAATGTTATGAAAGAATGGGGAATTTCATGGAAAGTAGAGAATGTTATGAAAGAATGGTGAATTTCATGGAAAGTAGAGAATGTTATGAAAGAATGGTGAATTTCATGGAAAGTAGGGAATGTTATGAAAGAATGGTGAATTTCATGGAAAGTAGGGAATGTTATGAAAGAATGGTGAATTTCATGGAAAGTAGGGAATGTTATGAAAGAATGGTGAATTTCATGGAAAGTAGGGAATGTTATGAAAGAATGGTGAATTTCATGGAAAGTAGGGAATGTTATGAAAGAATGGTGAATTTCATGGAAAGTAGGGAATGTTATGAAAGAATGGTGAATTTCATGGAAAGTAGGGAATGTTATGAAAGAATGGGGAATTTCATGGAAAGTAGGGAATGTTATGAAAGAATGGGGAATTTCATGGAAAGTAGGGAATGTTATGAAAGAATGGTGAATTTCATGGAAAGTAGGGAATGTTATGAAAGAATGGGGAATTTCATGGAAAGTAGAGAATGTTATGAAAGAATGGTGAATTTCATGGAAAGTAGAGAATGTTATGAAAGAATGGTGAATTTCATGGAAAGTAGGGAATGTTATGAAAGAATGGTGAATTTCATGGAAAGTAGGGAATGTTATGAAAGAATGGTGAATTTCATGGAAAGTAGGGAATGTTATGAAAGAATGGTGAATTTCATGGAAAGTAGGGAATGTTATGAAAGAATGGTGAATTTCATGGAAAGTAGGGAATGTTATGAAAGAATGGTGAATTTCATGGAAAGTAGGGAATGTTATGAAAGAATGGTGAATTTCATGGAAAGTAGGGAATGTTATGAAAGAATGGGGAATTTCATGGAAAGTAGAGAATTTTATGAAATAATGGGGAATTTTGGAGGGATAATGAGGAATTTCAGATGTGGTAATCACTTCAAACAAGGCCACAACAAGCCGAAACTATACAACCCCTGAACACTGCAAAATCCTTCAGTGCCTCCCTACATTAGAGTGCAACCTTCGATGCTGGTTCGCCGCGAAGGCGACTCAGCCCAGCTGCACTGCAAAATTGTCGGAGGCAGTCAGGAGGACCGAGGACTTCGCTGGCTGTTTAAAAACTCGCCAATTAAACTGGACGGCGAGGTGTCAATCAAACTTACAGGTGAAAGATTTCAATACATGTACCGGTATTTTAAGATGTAGTTACACTCAATATTCTCTTTCAAGTTTTTTCTTTTGAGTGCCTCGATGCTAGCAGCTGGTTAATTTAAAATAAGCGCCAGGACGCGGGAGCTTATGGGCATGGCGTGCTAAATACGAGTATTGCAGGCATCTGGAGCGGAGCAGGCACTTCATTGCCAAGCATTTCAATCTACTCTCCCTCCTATCTACTCTTCCTCCTATCTACACTTCTATCTATTCTCCCTCCTATCTACTCTCCCTCCTATCTACTCTCCCTCCTATCTACTCTTCCTCCTATCTACACTTCTATCTACTCTCCCTCCTATCTACTCTCCCTCCTATCTACTCTCCCTCCTATCTACTCTCCCTCCTATCTACTCTCCCTCCTATCTACTCTCCCTCCTATCTACTCTCCATTCTATCTACTCTCCATTCTATCTACTCTCCATTCTATCTACTCTCCATTCTATCTACTCTCCTTCCTATCTACTCTCCTTCCTATCTACTCTCCCTCCTATCTACTCTCCCTCCTATCTACTCTCCCTCCTATCTACTCTCCCTCCTATCTACTCTCTATTCTATCTACTCTCCCTCCTATCTACTTTCCCTCCTATCTACTCTCCCTCCTATCTACTCTCTATTCTATCTACTCTCCCTCCTATCTACTCTCCCTCCTATCTACTCTCCATTCTATCTACTCTCCATTCTATCTACTCTCCTTCCTATCTACTCTCCTTCCTATCTACTCTCCCTCCTATCTACTCTCCCTCCTATCTACTCTCCCTCCTATCTACTCTCCCTCCTATCTACTCTCCCTCCTATCTACTCTCCATTCTATCTACTCTCCTTCCTATCTACTCTCCCTCCTATCTACTCTCCCTCCTATCTACTCTCTATTCTATCTACTCTCCCTCCTATCTACTTTCCCTCCTATCTACTCTCCCTCCTATCTACTCTCTATTCTATCTACTCTCCCTCCTATCTACTCTCCCTCCTATCTACTCTCCCTCCTATCTACTCTCCCTCCTATCTACTCTCCCTCCTATCTACTCTCCCTCCTATCTACTCTCCCTCCTATCTACTCTCCCTCCTATCTACTCTCCCTCCTATCTACTCTCTATTCTATCTACTCTCCTTCCTATATACTCTCCTTCCTATCTACTCTCCCTCCTATCTACTCTCCCTCCTATCTACTCTCCCTCCTATCTACTCTCTATTCTATCTACTCTCCTTCCTATCTACTCTCCCTCCTATCTACTCTCTCTCTTCTCTCCCTCCTATCTACTCTCTCTCTTCTCTCCCTCCTATCTACTCTCTCTCTCTTCTCTCCCTCCTATCTACTCTCTCTCTTCTCTCCCTCCTATCTACTCTCTCTCTCTCTACTCTCCCTCCTATCTACTCTCTCTCTCCTATCTACTCTCCCTCCTATCTACTCTCTCTCTCCTATCTACCCTCCCTCCTATCTACTCTCTCTCTCCTAGCTACTCTCCCTCCTATCTACTCTCTCTCTCTACTCTCCCTCCTATCTACTCTCTCTCTCCTAGCTACTCTCCCTCCTATCTACTCTCTCTCTCCTATCTACCCTCCCTCCTATCTACTCTCTCTCTCCTAGCTACTCTCCCTCCTATCTACTCTCTTTCTCTACTCTCCCTCCTATCTACTCTCTCTCTCCTATCTACTCTCCCTCCTATCTACTCTCTCTCTCTCCTAGCTACTCTCCCTCCTATCTACTCTCTCTCTCCTAGCTACTCTCCCTCCTATCTACTCTCTCTCTCTCCTAGCTACTCTCCCTCCTATCTACTCTCTCTCTACTCTCCCTCCTATCTACTCTCTCTCTCCTAGCTACTCTCTCTCCTATCTACTCTCTCTGTACTCTCCCTCTTATCTACTCTCCCTCTTATCTAATCTGCCCACTACGGACTCCCCAGATATGAGAAAAAACCACCATTTCTAGGATACTGCCTCCTACTTTGAGTTGTGACCTCCGCAACCCCATCCAGTTAGTCAGTCTAGCAGTCCTTGAACAGCTCTCACTGGGAACCCGGCCGGTCGCATGCAAATCAGGCCTTCAATTTGGAAAGCCGCGCCATCCGGTGCTGGGGTTGGCTCATTACGTAATCCTCAAGAAACTGGGAGGCAACCGTGAATCGAACCAAAGGACTCGAAAGAACCGCACAAATGCATCGCCCCAGCCGAATCTTTTTAGTCCTCGGTCCGTTCGAGTCGACACGCATAAAAATTGGAAATTGGATCCCAGAGGGGGGTCGGGGCGACAGAGGCAGAGGCAGAGGGGGGCGCCTGTGATCGATTGAGTTCGAAGTTTTGATCCTTTCCATGAGCTCGGCATCCCACAGCCTCACAGCGCTGTAGACAAGATCCCCATCGCTGTTTTTCGCGCAAAGTCGCGACTCACCTTGGCCATAGGCTGGGCTGGCGACGAAGGGAAAAATATGGATTCTTTTCTGCCGTCTGGATTTCCCGGACGAGATTAAAATTTAGTCATGGCTGGGAAATGCGATGCCAGCACGACCTGCGATGTGGCACGTTGCTGGATTAAATTTGCAGCAAGGATCCATTGTAGATGGATTGCTAATCTGTAGACTTGATAGACTGGATTGCTAATCTATAGAATGTATTGAAATTCTATAGAATCGATTTCTAATCTATAAAATGGATTGCTAATCTATACAATGGATTGCTAATCTATAGAATGGATTGCTAAACTATAGAATGGATTGCTAATCCATAGAATGGATTGCTAATCTATACGATGGATTGCTAATCTATACAATGAATTGCTAATCTATACAATGGATTGCTAATCTATAGAATGGATTGCTAATCTATAGAATGGATTGCTAATCTATAGAATGGATTGCTAATCTATAGAATGGATTGCTAATCTATAGAATGGATTGCTAATCTATAGAATGAATTGCTAATCTATACGATGGATTACTAATCTATAGAATGGATTGCTAATCTATAGAATGGATTGCTAATCTATAGAATGGATTGCTAATCTATACGATGGATTACTAATCTATAGAATGGATTGCTAATCTATAGAATGGATTGCTAATCCATAGAATGGATTGCTAATCTATACGATGGATTGCTAATCTATAGAATGGATTGCTAATCTATAGAATGGATTGCTAATCTACAGAATGGATTGAAATTCTATAGAATGGATTGCTAATCTATAGAATGGATTGCTAATCTATAGAATGGATTGCTAATCTATAGAATGGATTGCTAATCTATAGAATGGATTGAAATTCTATAGAATGGATTGCTAATCTATAGAATGGATTGCTAATCTATAGAATGGATTGCTAATCTATAAAATGGATTGCTAATCTATAGAATGGATTGCTAATCTATAGAATGGATTGCTAATCTATAGAATGGATTGCTAATCTATAGAATGGATTGCTAATCTATAGAATGGATTGCTAATCTATAGAATGGTTTGCTAATCTATAGAATGGATTGCTAATCTATAGAATGGTTTGCTAATCTATAGAATGGATTGAAATTCTATAGAATGGATTGCTAATCTATAGAATGGATTGCTAATCTATAGAATGGATTGCTAATCTATAGAATATATTGCTAATCTATAGAATGGATTGCTAATCTATAGAATGGTTTGCTAATCTATAGAATGGATTGCTAATCTATAGAATGGATTGCTAATCTATAGAATGGATTGAAATTCTATAGAATGGATTGCTAATCTATATAATGGATTGCTAATCTATAGAATGGATTGCTAATCTATACGATGGATTACTAATCTATAGAATGGATTGCTAATCTATAGAATGGATTGCTAATCCATAGAATGGATTGCTAATCTATACGATGGATTGCTAATCTATAGAATGGATTGCTAATCTACAGAATGGATTGCTTATCTATAGAATGGATTGCTAATCTATACGATGTATCGCTAATCTATAGAGTAGATTGTGATCTATAGAGTGGATTGCTAATCTATAGAGTGGTTTGCTAATCTATCTCAAAAAATAATTATAAGTAAAAGTGCAAACATTATAACCAACATCTTTCCCGCAGAAACTGGATCTGTCCTGAGCATCCGCAAGCTGGGCCATCGCCACACCGGCATGTACACCTGTCGAGCAGAGAACGCCGCAGGTGTGACCGAATTTGCAGCCACAATTTATGTCAGATCGCCTACTGAGACTGGTGAGTAGTATGGGATTTTCCTCGGATTCGAGATCGCACCCTTTTCTTACCCTCCCTCTTACTCTCCCTTTCTCACAATACATCTCAACCTCCCTCTCTCACTCTCTCACACCCCATATTCACCCATCTTAGATAATTATCTATCGCTCAAATGCGCATACAGGCGGGAGCTTCAACTTGAAATCAAGCTCACAGTCAAGTCTCGCCCTGTCTATCTCTCTCTCTCTATATTCTTGTTCGGCAACTTGAGTTGGTCTCATATTTCGCTGTCCGCACATGTATATGCATCCAATTATGGATGCCCAGATCGATGAAACTGAGACACTGTCTAATGCAAATCATCTCGAATATGGGTTGTTTTCTTCTCGTCTCCAACCCTGGTACCAGAGGGGAATTGGGAAGTTAAGGGGAAACAGGGATAAATACTGAGCTAAAGGTAAGCTCAGCTAGTTAAGGTGCATACAGAACTTTTATCTTTAGGTCTAAACACAAGGTCACGCGAGGTCAAGCGTTTACTTAGTTAGGTTGTGCCTGTCTTTATTGAATCATGCTCCTTTTTGAGCTCATGCTTTTCACATACATGCATACACTCTCATCAGGGGTTCTCTTGAGAATTAAGGCTCTCATGATTTTTTTCATCCAGCCAATGGGAGCCAATCAACTACAAACTAGCATACAAAAGCTTTATATATGGTTATGATGATAGATATAGATTTACAGTTGCTATGCTTAATATTGATCGAGCCTAATTGCGGTCGACTGCGTCAATAGGTTTCTAGTTCAGTAGGTTCAGGTGGGTCACGGAGGGTCAGGTGGGTCAAGGTGTCAAGGAGGGTTATGGGGTCAAGGAGAGTCAAGTGGGTTAAGGAGAGTCAGGTGCGTCAAGTGGGGTCAGGTGGGTCAAAGAGGTTCAGGTGTGTCAGAAAGATCAGGTTGATCAATGAGGGTTAGGAGGGCCAAGGAGGGTCAGGTAGGTCAAGGACGGTCAGATGGGTCAAGAAGGGTCAGGTGGGTCAGGGAGGGTCAGGTGGGTCAAGAAGGGTCAGATTGGTCAAGAAGGGTCAGATGGGTCAAGAAGGGTCAGGTGGGTCAAGAAGGGTCAGATGGGTAAAGAAGGGTCAAGAAGGGTCAGGTGGGTCAAGAAGGGTCAGATGGGTAAAGAAGGGTCAAGAAGGGTCAGGTGGGTCAAGAAGGGTCAGATGGGTCAAGAAGGGTCAGGTGGGTCAAGAAGGGTCGGGTGGGTCAAGGAGGGTCAGGTGGGTCAAGAAGTATCAAGTGGACTCCCCTGACAGCGAATTTGGTCACCCTAAACTTGATTCCGCCACCCGCCCGCCCTCCCACCGACCGCCCAGACTACAGCAGCTACCCGCTCAGCCTACCAGCCGGCGCCGCTTCGGCCGTCGTTTTCCACGCCGGCGGCATTTCCACGATCGAAGCCGCCGATTGCGCGGTCCGTAGCGCCGTTAGCGCCGATTTCGACGACGTGACGCTGTGCGAAAATCTGGTGAGCTGCGCCTGGGGCCGCGCGCCGGTGCTGGCCGGAAGTCACGTGATGTTCGCCGCTCAGCCCAGCCTGGGACGCCTGCTGGCTCTGCAGACAAGTCGATGGCTGACCTTCGAGCCGGTACAGCTGAACTGCCCGCCGAGCCTGATGGCCTACAGGCAGCAGACGGACCAGCTGTGGGTCGCCTGCGGCACCGGTGGCATCTTTGTAGTCGACTCAGCCTCTGCTTTTTCGACCAATGTCGACGTAGGACTCAGTCGGAGACGAACGGCGCGTCGTTGGCGATTTAACGACGTCGATAGCGTTAAGGCTGAGAAATTTCGGCGGGTGCTGAGACTGCCCGACAGTCGGTCCACCGTCCTGGTGGCTCTTATCGACGATGTTAACGACGTTGAAGTCGTGGTGATCGATGTTGGCGACTATCGACAACAGCTGGAGGTCGACGGTGGTTCGATGGTGCTGGCTCGGGTTGGACTGCCCAGGACAGTCTCGGTAGACACGGCGGATCTTCTGGTTCAGGGTGAGTCTCAGAGTGTTTTACACCTGTTAGACAAACGGGTACACGTGTTAGACACGTGCACAAGGTTGCATCAGTTAGACACAAGTTTACACACCTGTTGGACATAAGATTACACCAGTTAGACATGGGGTTACACCTGTTAGACACACAGTTACACCTGTTAAACACACAGGGTTACACGTGTTAGACACAGGGTTACACCTATCAGACAGGTTTGCACATGTTAGACATAGGGTTACGCCTGTTACACACAGGTTATCACATGTTAGACACAAAGTCACACCTGCTAGACACAAGGCTAACAGCCATTGTAGAGCATACTTAAATTTAACTACAGAAACCTATAAAAATCACATTTCAAACGCATTGCAAATCCACACACTAAAAAGGCGGCACCCTGCTGCTTCACAAGTCAACAGTCAATAAATCGTCAGCAACTCTTGGTCAGTCCGAGCCAACAATCATCGCTATCGACCTCAGAACCGGCGCCCGAGTCGAGCGCCACCTGTTCCCTCAGGTGTATGCCAGACCCAACGATGAAGAAGGCATTGCCGCCGTAGCTCCAACTGGAAGGATTTTCGTGTCCAACGACCAGCGTCACGTGATGCATATCTCCGGAAGCAACGTCTACGTCTACGAAGTGTTTCCAACTGGTAAGGAAAAGTATCATCTAGGGCATTATGTACTTTTAGAAATGGTCTATAGCTGAATGTACTTTAGCTTTTCTGGAATAAAAGAACGTCATTTATCCTCAAATCCTCATTCGCATTCTTATTGATCAGAGGTTCATAAGAGCGTAAAATGAGTATCAGAGAATGTACATCTAACTCTACTGAACTTTGTTATTCAGGCGAGCTGTCACTCACTCTTCACGATGTTGCCGGAGTGGCTATTCGTTCGGCCCAGTTTCAAGCCACACCCGACGGAGGTCTGAAGATTCTAGCTAGAACAGAGCGTGATGGAGCAGTGCTGGTTGTCGATTTAAAAGCGCACGTATTTCAGCTGGTGTTTGGTAAGTAGTCTAAGGCGATTATTTAGTTTTAAGCTGAAAATTCTAGTGCAAACTTAAATAAAACTGACCAATGGTCGTCCACCCTGACGCAATAAAACCTCACTATATAGACACTATTGCAATTACTATTGGCAGTCAAAATGGGGTGGTGGGTGTCGTCAGTAACGCAATAAAACCTCACTATTGCTATTGGCAGTCACAATGGGGTGGTGGGCGTCCTCCCTAACGCAATAAAACCTCACTATATAGACACTATTGCAATTGCTATTGGCAGTCACAATGGGGTGGTGGGCGTCCTCCCTAACGCAATAAAACCTCACTATATAGACACTATTGCAATTGCTATTGGCAGTCAAAATGGGGTGGTGGGTGTCGTCAGTAACGCAATAAAACCTCACTATTGCTATTGGCAGTCACAATGGGGTGGTGGGCGTCCTCCCTAACGCAATAAAACCTCACTATATAGACAGACACTATTGCAATTGCTATTGGCAGTCTCAATGAGGTGGTGGGCGTCCTCCCTAACGCAATAAAACCTCACTATATAGACAGACACTATTGCAATTGCTATTGGCAGTCACAATGAGGTGGTGGGCGTCCTCCCTAACGCAATAAAACCTCACTATATAGACAGACACTATTGCAATTGCTATTGGCAGTCACAATGAGGTGGTGGGCGTCCTCCCTAACGCAATAAAACCTCACTATATAGACAGACACTATTGCAATTGCTATTGGCAGTCACAATGAGGTGGTGGGCGTCCTCCCTAACGCAATAAAACCTCACTATATAGACAGACACTATTGCAATTGCTATTGGCAGTCACAATGAGGTGGTGGGCGTCCTCCCTAACGCAATAAAACCTCACTATATAGACACTATTGCAATTGCTATTGGCAGTCAAAATGGGGTGGTGGGTGTCGTCAGTAACGCAATAAAACCTCACTATATAGACACTATTGCAATTGCTGTTGGCAGTCACAATGGGGTGGTGGGCGTCCTCCCTAACGCAATAAAACCTCACTATATAGACAGACACTATTGCAATTGCTATTGGCAGTCACAATGAGGTGGTGGGCGTCCTCCCTAACGCAATAAAACCTCACTATATAGACAGACACTATTGCAATTGCTATTGGCAGTCACAATGAGGTGGTGGGCGTCCTCCCTAACGCAATAAAACATCACTATATAGACAGACACTATTGCAATTGCTATTGGCAGTCACAATGAGGTGGTGGGCGTCCTCCCTAACGCAATAAAACCTCACTAAGAATCGCGCCGCCTTTAATTCCAGACGAGAAGTTAGACAACAAACCAAGCGTATCCGCGCCGGAATTCGGCAACTTGGCACTGGTGCATTCGCATGATTCCGCTGTATTCTTTAATACAACTAGTCTGGCAGTGACCGAGTGCTCAGAAAGCCTCTTTGTTGGCCTACAGTCGGTGCACTGGTTGGAAAATTAACCAGTGAACTTCGTTTAACACCATAGCTAAGTTTCCGACTTTTTTTACCAAGGAACAACGCTTCAACAAATCGAATTTTCAAATTGCAAAAAAATTAAATTTAAGCCTTTTAACTATTAATGTAAAAACGTTTTGAGCGAATAATTTCTCCCTCTACACTCTCAATTGATAATTGTACATAACAATTAAATATAACTTTGAGAAGAGGTGCCATTAGCTTCTCTTTTTGTTCCTTAAAAAACCACAATTATAACAAATTTACTTTTTGTTATTTTAACTGTAATTAGAAACAGTACTTCACAGACGTATTTAACTATATGAATATGTACATTTCACATGCGAATTCACTACAAGCTTAACTCTTTTTTGTTTGTCTGTTTTCCATCTAGATTTTACGCTAATATTAACGACCAAAATACATTGAATTGCATGTAGCAAAATGTGCGACCCCAATACAATTATGATGGAAAACCAATTTACGTTGTTTAATAAAAGTCTTGTCCGTATCTTACGAGCTTAATTTTCGAGTTCACGTATACTTGAGAAAAAACGAATAGAATATATTGGTAATCTATAGAACTGATTGCTAATCTATAGAATGGATTGCTAATCTATATAATAGATTGCTAATCTAAAGAATGGATTGCTAATCTATAGAATGGATTGCTAATCTATAGAATGGATTGCTAATCTAAAGAATGGATTGCTAATCTATAGAATGGATTGCTAATCTATAGAATGGATTGCTAATCTATAGAATGGATTGCTAATCTATAGAATGGATTGCTAATCTATAGAATGGATTGCTAATCTATAGAATGGATTGCTAATCTATAGAATGGATTGCTAATCTATAGAATGGATTGCTAATCTATAGAATGGATTGCTAATCTATAGAATGGATTGCTAATCTATAGAATGGATTGCTAATCTATAGAATGGACTGCTAATCTATAAAATGGATTGCTAATCTATAGAAGGGATTGCTAATCTATAGAATGGATTGAAATTCTATAGAATGGATTGCTAATCTATAGAATGGATTGCTAATCTATCGAACGGATTGCTAATCTATAGAATGGATTGCTAATCTATAGAATGGATTGCTAATCTATCGAACGGATTGCTAATCTATCGAATGGATTGCTAATCTATAAAATGAATTGCTAATCTATAGAATGGACTGCTAATCAATAAAATGGATTGCTAATCTATAGAAGGGATTGCTAATCTATAGAATGGATTGCTAATCTATAAAATGGATTGCTAATCTATAGAAGGGATTGCTAATCTATAGAATGGATTGCTAATCTATAGAATGGATTGCTAATCTAAAGAATGGATTGCTAATCTATAGAAGGGATTGCTAATCTAAAGAATGGATTGCTAATCTATAGAATGGATTGCTAATCTATAGAATGGATTGCTAATCTATAAAATGGATTGCTAATCTATAGACTGGGTTGCTAATCTATCGAACGGATTGCTAATCTATAGAATGAATTGCTAATCTATAGAATGGACTGCTAATCTATAGACTAGATTGCTAATCTATAGAATGGACTGCTAATCTATAGAATGGACTGCTAATCTATAGAATGGATTGCTAATCTATAAAATGGATTGCTAATCTATAGAATGGACTGCTAATCTATAGAATGTATTGCTAATCTATAGAATGGATTGCTAATCTATAGAATGTATTGCTAATCTATAGAATGGATTGCTATTCTATAGAATGGATTGCTAATCTATAGAATGGATCGCTAATCTTGGAAAAGAACGCAACACTGAAACAAAGACTAAAAAGCTATTTAAGGCTGCAACTAAAAACGCATTCAAAGCAGAACTGTTTGAGCGGGACTCCATGATTCAAAACATTTTATTTAATGGGCAATTTTGGTTTTTCAACCAAGTTTTGGTGCAAGAATAATAACAACCAATTAAGTAGTAATAAAAAGCTCCCTAATACTGATACAAATTGAAAATTAACTTCAAATTGTAATAAAATGCTACTAAAACTTTGAAATAAAATCTTAATTGAAGGCCATAACAGGCTTCAAAAATTTTACGAGTATTATTGAATAAGGCACTGAGTATTAGGCCTCTGAACATTCTGACTACCTAAAGTAGAAATCGAAGCTTGGTATAGTTTAAAAGGAAGCAAATCGAAATCTAAAAAAATAATACTGCGACGGTGAGTGTGAATACAGAATCTCACCTCACTAGAATGACTGAATTTAAACAAAATCTCACCTCACTAGAATGACTGAATTTAAACAAAATCTCACCTCACTAGAATGACTGAATTTATACAAAATTTCACCCCACTAGAATGACTGAATTTAAACAAAATCTCACCCCACTAGAATGACTGAATTTATACAAAATCTCACCCCACTAGAATGACTGAATTTAAACAAAATCTCTTACCCTATTAGAATGACTGAATTTAAACAAAATCTCATCTCACTAGAATGACTGAATTTAAACAAAATCTCACCCCACCAGAATGACTGAATTTATACAAAATCTCACCCCACTAGAATGACTGAATTTATACAAAATCTCACCCCACTAGAATGACTGAATTTAAACAAAATCTCTTACCCTATTAGAATGACTGAATTTAAACAAAATCTCACCTCACTAGAATGACTGAATTTAAACAAAATCTCTTACCCTATTAGAATGACTGAATTTAAACAAAATCTCACCTCACTAGAATGACTGAATTTAAACAAAATCTCACCTCACTAGAATGACTGAATTTAAACAAAATCTCACTCCATAGAATGACTGAATTTAAACAAAATCTCACTCCATAGAATGACTGAATTTAAACAAAATCTCACACTATAAAAATGACTGAATCTAAACAAAATCTCACACTATAAGAATGACTGAACTTAAACAATAACAAAATCTCACCCCACTAGAATGACTCAATTTATAAAAAATCTCACCCCACTAGAATGACTGAATTTAACCAAAATCTCAGCACATTAGAATGACTGAATTTAAACAAACTTTCACCCTATAGAATGACTAAATTTAAACAAAATATTGTTTTGAAAAGTTACTCAAAATTTAGCGAGCACTAAGCATATACTCGTAAAAGCAGATCTTGAACCAGTTCCTAAAGTGGTAAAAGTCAGGGCACACAAGCGGAAGGGAGCAGCTATAATAACAATAAAAAGCGAACAGAACAGAACTAAAACAAATAATTAACCCAAATGGCAAAACAGAATACATAAAACAAATTAATGCATTATCTCGAGATTAATTTAATCAAAATAATTATTAACATAAGAGATTTCTCATTTGTAGGCCACGTGTGTACGGTTGGATTTTGAAGGCTAACAAAATAACTAGACTGTAAAAGCTTATTAAAAAATCAACTTAAAATTATAATCATAAATATAAAAATTGCTACATCTACTCCAAACAATATTGCGGCTATAACTGACGCAAAAGAAATCCCCTCGTTTTGAAGTAGTTATTCTAAATCCGAAATCCCTTTGTGGGCATCTCAAATCCCTTAGTAGGCATCCCAAATCCCTTAGTGGGCATCCCAAATCCCAAGTCCCTTAGTGGGTATCCCAAATCCCAAGTCCCTTCGTTAATTATTTAATCTTTATAAAGTTTAAGGTTCAAGGTTCCATTAATCTTAAATCCCCTTAGTAGCTATCCCAAATCCCTTAGTGGGCATCTCAAATTCCAAATCCCTTAGTGGGTATCCTAAATCCCAAATCCTTTAGTGGGTACCCCAAATCCCAGATCCTTTAGTGGGTATCCCAAATCCCCTAGTGGGTATCCCAAATCCCCTAGTGGGTATCCCAAATCCCCTAGTGGGTATCCCAAATCCCCTAGTGGGTATCCCAAATCCCTTAGTGGGTATCCCAAATTCCCTAGTGGGTATCCCAAATCACAAATACCCTAAGTGGGTTCCCCTAATCTCAAATCCTATCCTAAATCCTAAATCCCCTTGTGGGCATCCCAAATCCCAGGATTTAAATCCCATAAATGGAGGAGCCAGTTTCAAATCCCAACATAATCTCAAGTCCTCTTCACCCAAACAAAGCGAGTTTGAGATCAGCAGACTCCTTCGCCGCCAAAATGCGAATCGACGTGTCGATTGAACCGACTGACCCCGGAGTCGCCGCCGCCGACGCCGTCAGCTACAAGTAGGCCGCAAACGGGACAGCGCATTCCACCATCGGCGCCGCTCAAAGTCTCCTGATTATCAGCAGCAATGCCGCTGCCTTCAAATTGAAGCTCCTGCCGTTGCTGCTGCTGCTGTCGAATCCAAGGCCACCAGGACTCGGCCTGCTGGTCGCCGTTCAACATCTGAGGAAGTAGAGGAGCTGCTTGACGACTATGCGAGTAGGAGGCGTCGCTCCAGCGACTACCGCCCCCGCCGCCAGCGCTGTCGACCAGCAGGGGCGACATCGGGCAGTAGCGGCTGGCGCTGCCGCAGCAGCTGGACAGGCTGGATGAGCACTCAGGAGCTGCCAGAGGCGGATTCGAACCGCCTGCGGCATCTGCTGCAACTGCCGCTGTTAGGGTTGCCATGGAGTTGTCCGAGTTGTCATCATCGGCATTGTCCGACGGCTCAACTTCGTAATTAGGCCTGTGATTGCGCAGTATGAGTAGGGATTTTATGATCCTAAGCTAGCTGATAAATAAGTCCCATTAATTGTTTCTTCCCTAGCCACAAAGACCCAATTATATTAATAAGCTACAAGGTCTCATTTTTTCCCTAAAAATCCTATTTTATTCCAAAGAATCCCATTTCTCACAAAGAACCCCAGTTTTATCCCAAAGATCTCTCATTTTTTCCAAAGAATCTCGTTCTTATCTTAAATTTTCCTAAAGAATCCCATTTTTATCCCAAAAATCCAATCTTTACCAAAAAATCCCATTTTTATCTCAGCGATCCAATTTTCCCCAAAGAATCCCATTTATCCAAAAAATCCCATTTTTATCCCAAAAATCCCCTTTTTTATACAAAACAGTGTAAATCGCATGAAAACCAATTTTCAATTTGCCACAAACGAATGTAGCCGCTCTCCCTAAGCGCATACTCGTAAAATAGAACTACGAGCTAGTACGAGTATTATTTATTATTTAATACATTTTCCTATATTTTGAATTTTAAAAAAAATTACAAAAATACTTGTAATATTCTGCTATTTCTACTGCCAGGGGGCCAGCCTTGTAGCCTAGTGGTTAGAGCGTCGGACTCACGACTGAAAGGTCGGGGGTTCGATTCTCGACCTATTGAGGGTGTGTGTGGCTACCCCCCAGTCCTTGGACTGAACAGCCGTACGCAGCCTTCAGATGCGCCGCGCAATAGCTGCGGCTGAGCTGTCGGTTGCACATCTAAGCTAACCAGCTCACCTATTGGCTGGCATCAGCGCCTGCGGCGCACCTCGCAGGCGCTCTCTGAGCAGCAGTTTCTGCAACAACCGGCCCTGAGTCCGAGCCAGATCCCCAGCCACCGCCAGACCGGCTCCCAGAGCCCGGCAAGCTCTAGTGGCGTCGCCAGCTTCGCTGTCGACTCGCAGCCGCGCCTCGGCCAGTCGTTCCGTCGCTTCGCGCAACAGCGACGCGGCTTCGCGCGATCTGCGCTCCCAGGCTCGGGCGCGCATTTCTGCGCGTATGGCGCGCGATTGAGCGCGAGCCAACTCGGCTAGCAAACAGGAGACTGGCGTGTTGCCGGGGCCGACTGCGAATTCCGCTGCAGAATTGTCTGTCGCTAGCCAGTCGTCATCCCAGGATCTGAGGCGAATTCAGAATTTTCCTCTATTCTCAGAGATTTGGGATTTAGATATGATGATGATGAATTCGGGAGCATGGATTGTTTTTTGAATTTTGGGATTAGAAATCATGATAGTTAGAAATTTAGAAACTTCATTTGGGATTCAGAGTTCTAGTATATGGGTAGGGATTTGGGGGGGGGGTCGGGATTTAGAGGATTTTGGGATCGGGACTTTGGGGATCTTGGGGACCTTGCAGATCGGGATTTAGAGGATCTTGGGATCGGGATTTGAAGGATCTTAGGATTGGGACTTTAGGATTCTTGGGATCGGGACTTTAGGATTCTTGGGATCGAGACTTTGGGATTCTTGGGATCGAGACTTTAGGATTCTTGGGATCGGGACTTTAGGATTCTTGGGATCGAGACTTTGGGATTCTTGGGATCGAGACTTTGGGATTCTTGGGATCGAGACTAAGGATCTTGGGGATCTTGGAATCGAGACTTTGCGGATCTTAGGGACCTTGGGGATCGAGACTGAGGATCTTGGGGATCGAGACTGAGGATCTTGGGAATCGGGACTTTGAGGATCTTGGGAATCGGGACTTTGAGGATCTTGGGAATCGGGACTTTGAGGATCTTGGGAATCGGGACTTTGAGGATCTTGGGAATCGGGACTTTGAGGATCTTGGGATCGAGACTTTGGGATTCTTGGGAATCGGGACTTTGAGGATCTTGGGAATCGGGACTTTGAGGATCTTGGGAATCGGGACTTTGAGGATCTTGGGAATCGGGACTTTGAGGATCTTGGGAATCGGGACTTTGAGGATCTTGGGAATCGGGACTTTGAGGATCTTGGGAATCGGGACTTTGAGGATCTTGGGAATCGGGACTTTGAGGATCTTGGGAATCGGGACTTTGAGGATCTTGGGAATCGGGACTTTGAGGATCTTGGGAATCGGGACTTTGAGGATCTTGGGAATCGGGACTTTGAGGATCTTGGGAATCGGGACTTTGTGGATTTCGGGGATTTTGGGGATCGAGCAAAAATGATTTTAAAGATTAAGGGTAAATGAAAATCAAAATTGCCGCAAGAGTCGCACCTTTCATCCGAGTCCAGCGCAGACGAACGCAGACAAGACGGCAGTTTAGAAATAAACCCGCCCCCGCCGCCCCCGCCAGTTGCACTTTTAGCGGCTTTATAAGCGACCTCCAGCTGATTGAATCGAGCGGCGAGCTGCTCGTAGGCCCAGGCCAGGCCGTCGTCGCCTTCAAGACCGCCGCCGACGCTCGCCACGACAGCTCCGACGTTGAAAGTCGCCGACGAAGCCGGGGTGGATGGCAGCGATGGTGAAACATCGGTTGCATTTGATGACAGTCGCTTGGGCCAGTGGTAAGACATGCTTGGCCGAACTAGCCAACCTGAAGATTGTCAAATTGACTGATGAGATTGGATAATACAAATCATAGTCAAATTCACCCGATATTACTCTGAATTCCACTGGGAATTTACGAAAATACTTCGCCCTGTTAACTATCCTGAATTCCTCTATAGGAAATTCTGGTTTTCCTTGCTAGACAAATTGAATTGCAGGGATATTGGGATTCCCCCATTTAGATCTACCTTGGGATTCCCTCATTTAGATCTACCTTGGGATTCCCCATTTAGATCTACCTTGGGATTCCCCATTTAGATCTACCTTGGGATTCCCTCATTTAGATCTACCTTGAGATTCCCCATTTAGATCTACCTTGGGATTCCCCATTTAGATCTACCTAGGGATTCCCCCATTTAGATCTACCTTGGGATTCCCCTATTTAGATCTACCTTGGGGATTCCCCTGATAGATATACCTTGGATTCCCCCTGTTAGATATATCTTGGGATTCCCCTGTTAGATATATCTTGGGATTCCCCCTGTTGGATATACCTTGGGATTCCCAATGATAGATATACCTTGGGATTCCCCTGATAGATATACCCTGGGATCCCCTGTTAGATATACCATTGGATTCCCCCTGTTAGGTACATGTTGAAATCCCCCTATTACATACATATTGGGATTGAGATTCTCAATTGTTAGACACAGTATACCCAGGGATTCCCCTTGTTAGATATACTGATGACCATGTATCCCTGTTCCTGGTCTAAGTTATAAAAAAACATTAAAAACAATAACAAGTACTAATTTACTGAAATGTAAGCGAAAAAGTATTTTCTTCTAAATTCTACAATAAATATTATATCTAGTTATCAATAAAAATGACAGAGCAACTAAATAATAAGTATGAGTACACGTAGATTAGGAAGCCAATATTCCAAAGGTAAATAAAAAACAGAAACTACATAAAAAACAGACTTAACGTAGACATAATGCATCAAATTAAAAGACAAAACTAACAGAAATTGCATATACAAAAATACTTGATATGCTTTGAAAATTTCGAATGAACATAAAAAAGTATTTAATATTTTGTACGCCTTAAATACGAGTAAGTAGCTAAATAACAGGTGACTTGTAAATTTAGTACAAAGTGATCTAAAATGGCTAATTTATAAATAATTTAATAAGACAAAAAATTTAAAATGATCTCGCGATTACCCATTGTCCATATTTAGAGGAATGAAAACAGTGACACAAATGATCATTTTTTTAGAATTGAAATCGTAAAAAATAAAATTAGAAAGCTAAAATTAGAGAGATTTTTTGTTGACCTGATTTACTGTTGATTTTGCAGAGAAACCTTCAAAATCGCAGTCTAGATTGGCGAGACATGGAGGGGAATCTCTCAAAATCTCTCCTTAGATTGGTGAGACACGGTGAAGAATCTCTTAAAATCTCACCCTACATAGGTGAGACGCGGTAGAGAATCTCTCAAAATCACACCCTGAATTGGTAAGACGGGGTAGATAAACATTCAAAATCTCATCCTAGCTTTGTGAGAGACGGTAGAGAAGCCCTCAAAATCTCACCCTAGATTGGTGAGACACAGTAAAGAAACCTTCAAAATCTCACCCTAGATTGGTGAGACACGGTAGATAAAACTTCAAAATCTCACCCTAGATTGGTGAGACACGGTAAAGAAGCCCTCAAAATCTCATCCTAGATTGGTGAGACACGGTAAAGAAGCCCTCAAAATCTCATCCTAGATTAGTGAGACACGGTAGAGAATCTCTCGAAATCTCACACTAGATTTGCGAGACTCGGTAGAGAATCTCTCAAAATCTCACCCTAGATTATTCAGACAGGGTAGAAAATCTCTCAAAATCTCACCCTAGATAGGTGAGACACGGTAGAGAATCTCTCAAAATATCACTCTAGATTAGTGAGACACAGTAGAGAATCTCTCAAAATCTCACCTTAGATTGGTGAGACACAGTAGAGAATCTCTCAAAATCTCACCTTAGATAGGTGAGACACGGCAGAGAAATCTTTAAAATCTCAGCCTTTCGATATTGTTAAAAAGGTGTTAATTAAAAAGTAATAATAAACAGGTAATCGACGTCAGAATGTTGTTTGTTTATTTGAAAAAAAAACTTATCACAACAATCAAATGGCGGAAAAACTAACAATAAAATTCGATTGTCGCACAATATCAATTATTAATAATCATATTTCAAAGAAGCATGTTTATGACATAGCCTTTCGCACGTTCTCTGGGATCTTTGCGGCGAACCTGGCGTGATCCTCTTTCCTCAGGGTGGCCAATACGCCCTGCTTGTTGGGATGCGTAGCCGAAGCGTCGTAAGGCAACTCGTTGCCGAGAATGTCGGTGAGGCAACCGCCAAGAGCCCTGAGCACAGCCTCAGGCGCGCACGTGTCCCACTTCTTGCATCCCGGAGATGCAAACACGTAGGCGTGAGCCCGGCGTTCAATCAGCAGCAGAACCTTGTGGCCGGAGCCGCCAACGCGGAGCACTTCAGTCGGTTCGCAGGCTGTCACAGCGTCGTTGACAATCTGGTTGCTATGACTACGCGTGGTTGCTATGATGTTACCGGGCGGGTTGTTGGCGATCTCAGTTTCTGATAGGCCGAACACGCCAAGTCCTTCCAGAGACCAGATCAGGCGGCCCATCTGATCGGGCGACAGAGTCTGATAGTTGTAGTAGGGCTGGCAGATCACCCCGGCTACTGCGCGGCTGCCTACGGCGATACCGATCAGCACGGTCACGTGATCTAAGAGATTGGCGGCGAATTCCGACGTGCCGTCTAGGGGGTCAACCCACACCTGGTTGCCGGGGTGGAGAGAGGGGAAGAGAGATGGAATGACATTGTGATTAAATTCAAACTGTACGTCTGTACATGATATCTGCATGATCTACTACAGACAGACAGACAGACAGACAGACAGACAGACAGACAGACAGACAGACAGAGAGAGAGAGAGAGAGAGACAGACAGACAGACAGACAGACAGACAGACAGACAGACAGACAGACAGACAGACACTATGACAGACAGACAGACAGACAGACAGACAGACAGACAGACAGACAGACAGACAGACACTATGACAGACAGACAGACAGACAGACAGACACTATGACAGACAGACAGACAGACAGACAGACAGACAGACAGACAGATGGACAGACAGACAGACAGACAGACAGACACTAAGACAGACAGACACTATGACAGACAGACAGACAGACAGACAGACAGACACTATGACAGACAGACAGACAGACAGACAGACAGACAGACAGACAGACAGACAGACAGACACTATGACAGACAGACAGACAGACAGACAGACAGACAGACAGACAGACACTAAGACAGACAGACAGACAGACAGAGAGAGAGAGAGAGACAGAGACAGAGAGACAGACAGGGAGAGAGAGAGAGACAGACAGACACTATGACAGACAGACAGACAGACAGACAGACAGACAGACAGACAGACAGACAGACAGACAGACAGACACTATGACAGACAGACAGACAGACAGACAGACAGACAGACAGACAGACAGACAGACAGACACTATGACAGACAGACAGACAGACAGACAGACAGACACTATGACAGACAGACAGACAGACAGACAGACAGACACTATGACAGACAGACAGACAGACAGACAGACACTATGACAGACAGACAGACAGACAGACAGACAGACAGACAGACAGACAGACAGACAGACACTATGACAGACAGACAGACAGACAGACAGACAGACAGACAGACAGACAGACAGACAGACAGACAGACAGACAGACAGACAGATACTATGACAGACAGACAGACGGACAGACAGACAGACAGACAGACAGACAGACAGACAGACAGAGAGACAGGCAGACAGACAGACAGAGAGACAGGCAGACAGAGACAGACACTATGACAGACAGACAGACAGACAGACAGACAGACAGACAGACAGACATACAGACAGACAGACAGACAGAAAGACAGCAAGCGGCACTCACAGTGACGTCACCAACAGGAACATCCCTCAGCGCAGCGGGGCAGTCCTTTGCCAACACCCAGGCATCCGGCTGCACCAGCTCATCCGGCCTCAGCGGCTCAGCATTGGGATCCTCATCCTCCTCGCCGATGACAGTGAGCCCAGGGAAGGCCAATCTCAAATTGCCAATTATAATCCGCTGGGCTCCGCGATCGGCAGCTGTCTGCAGGTCATTTTTGCCCTTCTCAACAATGCCCAACTGGCCGCTAGACATCACCTGGCGAATGACCAGGCTGGCCCGAGCCGCCGAGGCGGCTGACACGGCCAGCACGCGTTGGACAAGCGGCTGATCGGAGCTTGAAGACATTCTGCTGACAGATTTTCTTAGTGGCTTACTTAAAGCTGGAATTGTAGGTAAATAGGAATCTTAACTGTATATTCATAGATGTAAACGCAAACCAGTCAGTTAAAATGGAGGTCATTGCTACTTAATTCTAGAAAATCAAGGGAGAGGTCATGACCCATATGAACTCAGGATGAGGTCATGAACCACCACAAACTCAGGATGAGGTCATGACTCATACAAACACAGGATGAGGTTATGACTCATATAAACTCAAGATGCCATGACCAAAATAAACTCAGGATGAGGTCATGAGCTATAAACTTAGGATGAGGTCATGAGCCACACAAACTCAGGATGAGGTCATGAGCTATAAACTTAGGATGAGGTCATGAGCCACACAAACTCAGGATGAGGTCATGAGCTATAAACTTAGGATGAGGTCATGATCCACACAAACTCAGGATGAGGTTATGACCCATATAAACTCAGGATGAGGCCATGACTCACCACAAACTCAGGATGAGGTCATGAGCCACACAAACTCAGGATGAGGTCATGAGCCACACAAACTCAGGATGAGGTCATGACCCACACAAACTCAGGATGAGGTCATGACCCACACAAACTCAGGATGAGGTCATGACCAATACAAACTCAGGATGAGGTCATGACCCACACAAACTCAGGATGAGGTCAGGACCCACAACAAACTCAGGATGAGGTCATGACCCACACAAACTCAGGATAAGGTCATGACCCACACAAACTCAGGATGAGGTCATGACCCACACAAACTCAGGATAAGGTCATGACCCACAACAAACTCAGGATGAGGTCATGACCCACACAAACTCAGGATAAGGTCATGACCCACACAAACTCAGGATGAGGTCATGACCCACACAAACTCAGGATAAGGTCATGACCCACAACAAACTCAGGATGAGGTCATGACCAATACAAACTCAAAATGAGGTCAGGACTTTAACAGAAAGAAGCTAAAGAATACAAAATACATTACAGCAAAGAATCCAAGACAAAGACATATTTTCTAATAAAATTTGGAATGTTACCATAAATTAATGCATTTAGGATTATTTAAAAAAGTTCAACTACTCATTGTACACAGCAAAAATGAATGAGCAATAATCGCTTACTTGGATAAGATTAATTGTCTTAAAGAAGTTGGCCTTGGCAAAAAGTGAAGACAGATTATTTACACAGAAATACAAACGCTTATGAAGCAGAAAGCAACATTGGATAAAGTTTTGCTTCTATAAATAAATGAATTTGAATCAAGTCAGATAAAAGAAATCAGATAAAAAATTATGTACACAGGTTGTTAAAACAGAGAGCAGTTAAGGTTCAATCTGGGACGGCATAAAAAAGCTGAGTAGGAGAAAGCTTGAACTCAAACGTTCTTTTACGACACGAGTAAAAAACATGGTGAACTTTTGGACCCCAGCTAATATCGTGAATTGGACTCAAACGTTTCGTTCACGTATAATATGGGTGGTTGTAACGGGCAGTAAAGAGACGATTCAGTTGCGAAAAATTGGCAACTTTAGGGGCGGAAAAGGGGCGGATTCTAGGGGTGGTAAAGGGGCGGAAAGGGGGGTGGAAAGGGAGGCGGAAAGGGGGCGGAAAGGGGGACGGAAAGGGGGGCGGAAAGGGGGCGGAAAGGGGGGCGGAAAGAAGGGCGGAAAGGGGGGCGGAAAGGGGCGGATTTTATGGGTGGTAAAGGGACGGATTCTAGGCGCGGCAAAGGAGCAGATTCTAAGGGAAAGAAAGGGGCGGTAAATGGGCGGTAAAGGCGCGAAAAGGGGCGGATTTGAGGGGCGGTAAAAGGATGGATTCCAGGGGCGGTGAAGAGGCAGATTCTTGGGGCGGCAAAAGAGCAGATTCTAAGGGCAAAAAGGGCGGTGAAGGGGCGGATTCTACTCTTAGGTTCGATAAAGGGGAAGATTTTAAGCACGGTGTACAAACGCACGCGTTAAATAAAGACTCTCAAATGTCAATTCCTTGTACACCAAATGTTACTGAGCAATGTCTTTAAACTTCACAACCTTAGCTATAAGTCAGTCTTCATCAGAATACAAAATTAGTTTATGGAACGGTACTAATTGTAACAGGCAGATGCGGTTGACGTCCAGCAAACCAAGAGGACCGACTGTCCGCGAAGCCGCCTCCGCCTCCACCAGCAAGCGCCCACAATTGCCGCAATGCCACCGGATCCGAAGTGATTCTCCTATAAAGTTCGACATTCGATTTCCAACTGGTTAGCAACAATTCGGACAGGTCTGCTTGCACAACAAGAGCGGGTAATTCGGCGCTCAAGGTAAGGCAACGCTTAGAAGCGAACGGAAACAAGTCTGGCATATTGGCCAAGCAGAATGCCGAATTTGATAATCCGGTTTTTACACTGATTTTCTCATTTCCACTATTATTATTATTAGTATCGTATAATATTTTCTTTGATTTTAACAAAACATACAGACTGCGAATCTTTGCTAGCAGTCTTAAATTAGCATCGCTTCCGGTGGACTCTTCCTGAAGATGATACTCAGCCAACAAACTATCTAATAGTTTAGCCATAGCAACAACAGTCCTAGGCTTAGTACCAATAGTCTCTGACGAAGAAGACGACATTCGTTTAGTTGCTAGGCTAAACTTGTCAAGAAATGAACTCTCCGCTCGAGACGACGGTGAACTACTACTAAACCGCCCGTTAGACACGGCTAAACGTAGACGACGTCTTAGACGCCTGTTAGTTTCTACGGCAACCGAGATAGACTCCGGTACAGGTACAGAGCTCAATGGAATTGATGTAGGCTCGGATGGTGCTTGACTACTACTTGCAGTAGGATTGCTAGCACTATTATTATTAGACGAATTCAACAACGGAGGCAGCGGAGAATCAGCCGATAAAGATCGTCGACCATTGGAAGGAAGAACCGGTGCCAACTGAGGCGGCGCTGGATTCGAAGCCAAAGTCGAAGACTGCGCTTCAGCGGATTTACTAATCCGTCCAGTTGCAGATTTATCATCGCCTCCAAGCCACTGGCCAACTAACCTAGCCGGCCGGGCAGCTTCGGCCGCATCAGCGGCAGCCTGAGCTCGAGCCTTGCTCCGCCCTGCAGCTCTGTACTGCTGATTGACAGCTACCCGACGATGCAACTTTGGATCGGTGCGAAATGGAGCAGTCACGTGGGCGGGTTTATAAGATGGACCGGGTGGTTTCTTTGGTACAGCTTTGGTGCTGGTTAGAGCAGGTTTAACTGCTGGCACTGGAGGGCCCTTCTGGGCTGGCTTCTTTGCTACGTTACTACCAGCGGAACTGGACTTGGAAGTGCTAGTCTTTGTTGCTGTTGTTGCTTTCTTCTCTTTATCTGATCTTTGTTCACTAGACGCGGAAGCGGAACGAGCCGAAATAACACTATTAGCTTTAGCTAGTAATCGATCAACTTCTGATACAAGTTCTGCACTGTCCGACTCAACCGTATTGCCAGATTCTAATGCTTCATCTGGTACTTGAACTTGGTCATTGTCTGGTGTAGCAGGTGCAACAGGTGCCAGCAAAGTTGCTGGCCAAGGTCTCAACAGTTGATCAAGTTGAGAGTTCAGACGCTCATATCGATCAAGGCGACCAGACCAGAGCTGCAGCTGGTGCCGATGGAACTGCAGTAAATCTTCTAGGATAGACTGAAAAGCAAATAGCCAAGCATTGTTGGCACAATGTCAGATAAACAAAAATATAATAAATAAAGTTATACTATACCTGTCAATTAGCAAAATTTATGATGAACAGTCAGCAACAGTGCTCAAACTGAGGTAAACTAACCACATCCAGTTCTGCTTAACTAAAAAGCTAACCTGAGGGATCATACATGCGCAACAGTCGGCCGAGTCAGCCGACCGATTTGGCGGCCAACCAAGGAAGTCGCAAAAATGCCCACCCAAAAAATACCAAAGTAGTAGTACTAAGTAGCTGACGAGGCATTTTGACTTATTAAGACAGTTATAGTTACTCCTGCCGTTTACCCAAAGTTGCGTTAATTTTGCGTTAGGGTTTTTTACATGTAAGTCGCATTTTTGGCCAAAAACTACGTCGCATTTTTGTTAAAACCAAGTCGCATGGCCGACCGAATTTTGGAGGTTGCGCATGTATGTGAGGGATACCAAGGATAAATTGGTTACCTTTTATGATTTTTGGGATTGATAAAAATTTTAGAGTTCCACCATAGCTACAGATATAGCTATGGGAAGTTATGAATAGAGGTTTTTGGGGAAGCATACAGATTTAAAAAGCATTTAAGCTTTTAAGTTCCTAGAATGGGGGACTCAAGCAATGGGAATTGGGAATTTGACAATGAATAGAAAGATTTTGTTTGTTTTTAGGTAAGTTACAAAATAGTTACCTGAGTAGTATAATTTTAGATGTTATAAATATATGCAAAGAACTAATTGCCATCTTAATCAATGTTATCACAATAGTTAAAAATGCTATTATTCGGTTCAAGGGAAAGTTCTCGCCAATTCTAGAAAACTATAATGCAAGGAAAATTTTGAAAGTTCTAGAACCTTCCATTGCTGGATTATAAAGAAGGATAGGTGGGCATCATGTCATAGTCATTGCCTTCTACTTTCTTCAGAATAGCGCCTGAAAATGGAAATTTCAAAACTCTATATTCTCGGATGTTTGCTCTATGACTTTAAATCTGGACTTAATGTGTTGGCATTGGCACGTTGCATTAACTCTGCATTTGGAGAGGGTCCGGGACTAGTTCACTCATTTCTGCAATGGAAACTTTGAACTCAAAGACCAGCCTCAATCAGGTCGACAATTGGGGGTAGATGATGAGCAGCTGCGCCAGCTTGTAGAAACTGATCCCCACCAAACCTCATGTGAAATGGCAGATCTCCTCTGGGTACACCAGACCACCATCATTGATCACCTGCGCCAGCTGGGTAGGATGTACAAGTTGGCACAATGGTTATCCCACGACCTTACTAAGTTTGACCATTGGCATTGCACTGATGTTGCGATGTTTCTTTTGTCCTACTGTCGCATAACCCATTGGCTGACATCCATAGTGATAGGTGATGAAAATTGGTGTCTATGCACCAACATGAAATGCAGTACTTTATGGGTGGACAAAAATGAAATGCCAAAACCACAGCCAAAAGCACCACTGTACTCTCAGAAGGTGATGCTCAGCATCTGGTGGGACTGAAATGGCATCATTCAATATGAGCTGCTGCCACCAAACTTGACAATAACAGCTGACAAGTACTGTTAGCAACTGGATGATTTGGCAGCAAAGATCAAAGAAAAGCACCCTAATCACAATCCAGTCTATTTTCTTCACGACAATGCACGGCCACACATAGCAAAGGTTACTTAGCAGAAGCTGCTTGATCTGGGCTGGGAGGTTTTACCCCACCCACCCTATTCACCAGACCTTGCACTATCTGATTACCATTTGTTAATATCCCTGTCCAGTGCTATGGCTGAGAAATTGTTCAATGATGAGCATGAACTCAATGTCTGGCTGGACAACTTCTTTGCCTCAAAACCAGCTAAGTTCTTTAAGGATGGCATCATGAGTCTACATAAACAATGGCAGAAAGTCATCAAGTATGATGGTAATGAAGGTGATATGAAGTTGCTTCAGTTCTATAAAAACTCAGTACAATATAAGTTCTTAAAATCAGAGAGAACTTTTCCTTCAACCGAATAATTAGATAGATCAAATAGATTACCTTACTAAAAGTATTATATATCTTGAAATATAGAAAACAAAATTTTGAAACTATTGTAGATCTTGATTCTTGATAAATGAATTCAGAGTAATCATCTATATCAACAAAGGCTAGATTATAGAAGAGCATTTGTATTCTAGATCCAATAATTTTAAGTATACTAGAATATCAAGTACTTAAAACAAAAGATAAACAATATATATTTTATGACACTGAGATATCAAAATATATTAGGGGAACTGCTAAGATTTCAAGGCTTATTGGAGGAATTGTTGAGGTGTCAAGCCTTACTAGGGGAATTACTAAGATGCCATCATTTGGATTGTATATTAGTATACACTAGGTTTAATGCTAGAAAAAATAATGAGACCTCTTCTGTATAGACCCTACTGGGTCTATGTGCCAATATAAAAATTGTCATTTGACAGAATATATCTATTGTGTCATGTACACCAATATATACTCTGTTGTATGCTGAAAAAATGGTAAGATCCTTGTTGTATGCACTTGGGCAAGCCTCGTTCCACCATTCCGAGCACCCAGTAACTATCACGGTAGGCTCCTTGGTGACACTTGCAGTGGAAGAACCAACTTTCATCAATCTCGAACACATGACTAGGGCCACCCAGCTGCATTGGGTGATCCACAAAGTACTGGCAACAGATGTCGCGAACAAAGTTGAGCCAGTCAACAGTGGTGCGGCTGATGCAACACTCATGTATGACGGTTGACATGGACTCGTTTTTGGCCTAGCATTGCAACAAGGTGATTAGCTGCTGCAGGTCCAAATGGCTGGCCTCGAAAAAGGAGCCCTTACATATGCTCTCCTAGTGTCAACAGGTTTTACAGTCCCAGGCATAGCCATCAATGAATTGCTTTCCATTGCAGTGCTGCAGATTCATTGATGTATGTGCAGCACATGGGTAGGTCCATTGGTTGGCCAATAGTCCATGACAAGCAAGCCACCACATGGTCTCGTCAATACTTGCCGTCACTTCCATTAGATCCCTTAAATTCATATTTAGTTCTATCAGTGCCTGTGCTGACAGAACTTCATTTGGTTGCACATTCCAAAATGGTCTTGGGGGCCGTCCAGCCATTTGCAAATCAGAAGAGTCTCGAAGTCTCTAAAGTCCAAAGGACTTCTTCAAGTTTCTGTTGATAAAATACTTCCGATTTTTTGATTTTTCTGAAACTTGTGGTGGAGACTTATAGGGCACCCAAAATTACAAAAATGCAAAAAAAGTGTAGAAAGTTACCTGTACGGTTGATGCAATGACGATTTACTTGATTCCCTATTCTCTTAATGAGGTTCAGTAAGAAAAAGTTTCTACAAATGCATTTTTGAAAGTGTATCCACTTGACTTTTAATTTTATGGCACATGTGCTAGAACTTCATTAGGCCAATTAAAGATGAATATTAATATCTACAAATTAATATGCAAATGTTTTTTATGTTTGCGGATTATATTTTTTCAATTTAGTTATAATGCATAGACAGTGCCATGTCACTCTGTGCTTTTTTTTAAACTGTCATGTCACAACCTGCTCAATCTTTGCACTTGCACTTTCATTGCACCCAGCCAAAGCAACGTTCAAAACTCGCACTTGTATTTCGCACCTCAAAACCAACTACTGTACAAGGCTAGATTACTAATTCTATTGTATTAAGGCAGTAACAACACTTAAATACGGTAAGCAAATTCATTTAGATAAAGTTATGTTGATTCAAGTTTATATTGATATAATTAAACAGAGATTCATTATCAAATAAATTCCAACTTGTTTCAACCCCCCCCCCCTATTAGAATTGGAATTTATCAACACAATCTTGAATAGGTCTCTATGCCTCTATTCAAGTTTATGTTGATAAAATCAATCCCCATGAAGAATCTCCTCACCCTAAAACCCCCCATTCCCCATGCCCCGGTGGTTGGTTTTAAGCTACTGTTAGCTACATATAATTGGGTTAAAGCTACCTAAAAATGGAGCTCAAATTTGAAATCAGCACCATCAAAAACCCCTATAGAGACAAAATTATGATCCTATCCAAATTGAAACTATTTTATCAACATAAACTTGAAGAAGTCCAGTCCAAATTATAGTGAGGGCTCAATAAAACTCAGCCAAATTTTTGTGCCCCAAACAACTCTACGCGGCTAGTAGGTCTTATGGGCCATATACAACTCCCATTCATCATTCCGCATCATTGGCACCATTTTAAATGAAAAAAAATTGCAAATGAAAGTAAATTTACACCTCTCAAGCCTACTGGGAGAATTACTTAGGCCTAGGTATTAAAACAAATAGGATTTATATAGGCCTAAATGATGTTTGTCCTTTGTTTATTGGGTGCCTTGAAGGGGGCACTAGATTTATAGTTTAGCACTAAATATTTTTATCAACAACTTTTACCAAAATGCAATTAGACCTAGGCCCCCTATACAATGGTAAAAAATATAATAGATAGATCAAATGGTGGCTAAAGTATTCTACTCATTGTGACAAACCTATTGGCCAAAAATTACCTAAATAAATACTTCAAAAACCCTATTTTTTTCTGAATCACAAGTGTAGCGTCCTAATAGCCTATCAGTATCAGCGAATCCTTGTTTTCTAAAAGTTTTTAGAACGTTTTTACAAGGATTCAAAATCGCATTCAAGGTCCAATTTAAGGATGCGATTTTGAGTCAGGAAGTGCTTTTGGAGCATGCTATTATAATATAATAGCATCCCTACTATCGCACAAAAAAACCTAGGCCTATGTATGCCTTGTGGTTGTAGGCGTAGCATTGTGCGGGAATGTCAAATTTCAAAGACAATAATAGACATGAGCAGGCAGTCGATTTTACTCTATTCTCAGGACCCTAAAATCACAGATAGGGGTCTAAATTCTTTTTGCTTTTAGCTTTGTTTGTTTCCAAGTCACAAGAAATCGCAAATCAATTAATATAGATAGGTTCTTCTCTGCTTAGTTTTAAGAATTTAAACCACAGCTTTCGCGGAAAAAGTTTTTTACAAAAGAAAATGAGAAATAACAAAAACGGCTAATGGAAGAAGGTGTAGGAAAGAAATTACCGGAAACAAAAAATCTTCAATTACGGCTATTATGTATCAGATTAAACATGCCTTTTGAGGGAGTTATTTGTATAAATCACGAGGGCCCGAGGCCCGAGGGATTTATGAAAATAACTCCCGAAAAAGGCATGTGTAATCTCGTATAAACCATAGACATTAAGACTTTACGGGATATTATTGAATATTACCAAATAAAATCCCGGAGAACGCAAATATTGTCACGAAAAGTCTTTATTTCTATGGATTATGTATCAGATTAAACATGCCTTTTGAGGGAGTTATTTGTATAAATCACGAGGGCCCGAGGCCCGAGGGATTTATGAAAATAACTCCCGAAAAAGGCATGTGTAATCTCGTATAAACCATAGACATTAAGACTTTACGGGATATTATTGAATATTACCAAATAAAATCCCGGAGAACGCAAATATTGTCACGAAAAGTCTTTATTTCTATGGATTATTACTATAAATTAAGGAAAACTTAGCGCTAAAAATGCTTAAAGAAGAAAAACGTTTTTTTATCTCTTGAAAAGAGGAAGCTCGATCATTATTCTTGGATCTTGGAATTTTCTGCACCGGTTGCTTGACCGAATTCATCTATGGTAAAACACATGTTTTGTAGAGAACACAAAACGCTATGGGTTCTTTAAAACATTAATAAATTCCATATACAGCATTAGAAACACAAAACCAGCAGTACATGTACATGTAGTGCCAGTACATTAATTCGTCCTAGCGACCCGGCCTCGGCCTCCATGTCATTTCTAAGAAAATTGAATATACTAGTATAATGATCCCTCTACTTCAGTACTTGTTCACGTACTAGTATTCAATCGGTAATTACATGTACCTAGACTTAACTTGACCCTGTTGCTGTTGCTGAGATAAAACCAGCCTCCTACAAGAGGGCAATGAAACAATTTAGCTGCCAAAATGCTAGATTATTATGATACTTTAGGCCTCTGTGTCAGCTTCATGATGTTTGCTCCTTTCGAGTGGAAAATATACTCTATTTATTATCATATGCTTTATTATGCTACTTACAGTAGGAGAGTTGTATATTTATCTATTTTAGCATTCTGATATGCAATCTCGATCTATAATTTACATTATTGAATAATCGAGCGATGCGATCCTACATGTAGCTTATGATTTATTGCACATCAAGACATATAGATAGCTAGCTGTGGTCTAAAGCTAAAAGTTTTTTAATCGTAATAAGCTGAAAAATTATTATAAAAAGCTTCAAAAGCATTGCGCGCGGTCGAGCGCCCAAAGTGATCTCAAAATGGCTTCTTGCACATTACCCCCTCTACTGGGTCATAGAAATGAAAACGCAAGTCTTCAATTGCTTGACCACTCCGCTAAGGATCAAATTGCGTGCTCCTATAGGCTCATACCTTTGGAGAAAATATTATCACTTTTTGCAGTCAATTTTCCATTCGGGAGACTGCATGTGGCCATGTGGGTTCGCCTTGTCAAAGTATAGTCTATGGCCCAAACCAAAATGGTTAGCGCAATCAGTTTTTTTTCAATTGAGGCAATCCATTTTCCAAACCCATGGACTTCTATACTTAGCATCTTAGATGCCAAGTATAGAAGTCCATGTCCAAACCCCTTGAGAAATAGATTTAGAATTCCTTGGGCCACTCCAGCCGCTAATTTTGTCTATAGCCAGGCTATATTACTAAAGACCATTCAGTGCAGAAGCATTTCTGAGAGTACATGTACATGTACACATTTCTAACACAGCCGATGCGGCAGCGCTTGCTGAAACAGTTCAATGGTCTGCAGTGGATCATCGACAAGACAACCATTTTACCAGCACTGGATGGACAGCTGTACACTCTGAAGGATACTACGAAGGGAAGCAACATTCCGGAAGCTCGCAATTCTAATCGCGCCGTAAAAATTAGGCAGGAGTATGCCCTATGTTTCATCAACACAGCAGCTGAACACGACTGTTGTGTTCCTTGATGAGTGCGGCCTTAACATCTAGACACGAATTGGGCCAAGGGAAAGCAGGATAGGCAGCCCAGCTCATGCTCGGAAGGGAAGCAAAGTAAATGTGGCGCTGACAACGTAGGAGGAGATGGGCCTCATCTTCTATGAGGTCATATAACAATTTTGATCCACCATCGATTCCAGGACTTCATCAGTGGGTTGTGCTCCCTGCGGATCTCCCTGCGCGAGCACACTGCAACCCACCCTACTATACTCGCCGGCTCTCAATCCCGGTTGAGCTTGCTCACAGCGTTTTCAAAGCAGCCAGTGAAGGCGCGGGCTACGACTGAGGAGCTGGCGACGCCACCGTCAGACTTCACCCTGCAAAACAAGAGCTAGTCATGGTGCTGGTTGCGAAGAAAGCCATTGGCATCGTCACATGCTGCGATTACCTGCCAAATTGTGATTGATTGACAATAACTGGGAACATGGACCGTCAGGACGTCTCTGCCTTTGCTTGATGGTTTTTGTGCAGTGCCATTTTTATGATTGTAATTTCGCTTTTGACAGCACAGTACACTGTAAGGACTTGCCAAGATCTTTTGGTCTAAATATAGAAGTGGAAGACTCATAGCGCCTTCTAAGTATTTTGGTTTGGGCCATAGACTACTATGACTAGGCGAATGGCCACAGTTTCCGTGTAAACTTTTAAAAGCCCCTCCCCCAAAAGGAAAAATGTTTTCAAAACGAATAAGGCCAAGGTTGGCTGCTTTTCAAAATCCAGAAGATGTGACATTGGGAATTCAAGGTGCTAAACAAGCTAAAAGCTTCCCATCCCGTTAATGCAGTTTTGCAGCTTTAGAATGCACTTTGGAAAAAAATGTTCTAATTGATAAACGACCCACGACACATAACGATTGCGTATACCATGACTGCAATCAATTGGAGCCCAAGTGAGTTTTCTTGTTCAGTGGGAGGGAAACTTGTTAAGAGGAATTTTTAATAAATTTTCCCTGCTAGCATCGCATCCCGAGGAGAATTGAAGTACTTTTTGCTTTTACAGTCTGGTCATAATTGTATGAATACAGTTCGTGCATGTTATATACTCGTAGCTTCATATCCACTCTTTAATCTACAGTAAATCAATAAGTAATTACGTGTACCTTGTCGAATTTGAAACTTCTACAGTATTTTGTGTTTTTCTACCTTGTCCTTGACGTTTAGTGTACAATGATTCAAAAGCGTCGATCAGGGGCAACACAACACAGAAAATTGATTTTTTTGGGAAATTGCGACAATTAACTTTGAAATGAGGTCTTCCTGGGGTCTACTCATGCTGTTCGTCAGGCCTATCGGCGATACAGTATGCATAGTATTTTTACCTCGACACAATGGCAAGATAAAGCTGTCATCATTATGCCATCTGGTTCCGGGATAGCTAATGTATAGACTATATTGCTAATCTATATACTGGATTGCTAATCTATAGACTGGATTGCTAATCTATAGATTGGATTGCTAATCTATAGACTGGATTGCTAATCTATAGACTGGATTGCTAATCTATAGACTAAATTGCAAATCTATAGATTGGATTGCTAATCTATAGACTGGATTGCTAATCTATAGACTAGATTGCAAATCTATAGACTGGATTGCTAATCTATAGACTGGATTGCTAATCTATAGACTGAATTGCTAATCTATAGACTGGATTGCTAATCTATAGACTGGATTGCTAATCTATAGACTGAATTGATAATCTATAGACTGGATTGCTAATTGTAGGCACCTGCTGCCCAGTGCTTGCATAATAAGTGTTTTTAGTCCTGGTGTGCATTTCCGATGTACATCCAATATTCTTGGCTTTCTGTTTTTAATGTACGCAGTCTCAACTGCAGGGTCGCTGCTAAATATATAAATCGATCGCACAGAGCCTACAATGGATTGAGGCTTTATCGGCTACACACAACACATAACTTTCTCTCTCTCGGCTTCGCTCTCTACAGTGGCGTCGCAAGCCGCCTACCGCGCGGTAAACAAATCATGGCAGCCAACTTTCTCTCACTGCCCCCACCTGAGCCATTCTCAGTATCAGCAGGCCCACACAACGCGGGCAAGCGCTGGAGTCAATGGGCGGACCGCTTTGAAGATTTCATCGATGCATCAGGCATCACCAACGAGAAGCAAAAGTGCAAACTACTCAGCTACACAGCAGGCAAGGAAATCGCCGACATCATCCGCGAGGAGGCCAAGCCTGCAGCGGCCACAGAGGACGGCCAAGTCACCCTCAAGCAGACGCTGGACGCTTTGAAGACATTCTTCAACGGAAGAAAGAACATAGTATTCGCCAGATATCGGTTCCGCCTATGCACCCAGGCCACCGGAGAGTCCATCGAGTCCTGGTACGCCAGACTGCGCACTGCGGCAGAGCCGTGCGACTTCGAGCAGCTGAAGGACTCGCTCATCAGAGACCAGCTCGTGGCAACCTGCAGCTCTGACAAGCTGCGCAGGCGGCTGCTTCAGGAGGCGAACATCAGCCTGGAAGAGGCCTTGCGAAAGGCGAGGGCATTCGAGGCTGCAGAGGAACAAGCCACCGAGATGGAGAAGACAGACTCGCACGTGGCCAGCGTTGCTAAGGGTGACAAGGTGAGAACGAACAGGCGTGGCCCGGCTCAGACGACCAGCAGGCCCGGCGACCAGCAGCAGCGCACCTGCTACCGCTGCGGCGAGAAAGGCCACGCTACCTGCGACGCTGCCAAGGGCAAGATCTGCCACAACTGCGGTGAGCCCAACCACCTCGCTCTTGCCTGCCGTCAGCCTCGGCAGTCAAACAGCAGCCGGATCCCACAGCAGCAAATCAGCACCAATGCTGTATTCACAGCTGCCGACGGCTCCGTCAACGAGGATGTGTTCGCGCTGTACAACCCGACAAATACCCATCCGACGTCTCACTGACGTCTGGTGGCAGGTGCCAAACCGGCAGCTTCCCATGATGATTGACAGCGGAGCCAGCTGCAGTATCATGAGTCTCGGCACCTTCAGAGCGCTCAGCCTGCCAAGCCCACGCCCAACAAGAGCCGAAGTTCGCGCCTACGGGTACCGACACCTCTCAGGATTGTGGGTACCGCCGATCTTGACATCCAAGTGGGATCTGCCAGAACAACCGCGACCTTCCACATCATGGACGGCGACGGCCTGACGATACTGGGGCGTCAGCCCGCATTCAAGCTAGGAGTGCTGAAGATCCAGCGACCTGAAGCTACCAAACCGCAAAACATAAACGCCATCGCCTACACCACACCCTCCGAGCAGTGTAGCGACCCCCAGCTCAAGGCCATCCTGCAGAGGCACAAAGAAGTCTTCAACGGCATCGGCTGCATCAAGGGTGTAGAGGTCCAGATCCAGCTGTCCGATGACGCTGTTCCAGTCTGCCAGGTGCCCTCACGTGTGGCGGCGCACCTGAAAGAGGCCGTAGTTGACGAGCTCAAGGCTTTGGAGGAGCAGGGCATCATTGAGGCAGTCAAAGGTCCTAGCGCCTGGGTGTCACGCATGGTGGTGGTGCCCAAGGACGACGGTGGCGTTCAATCTGCCAGGACCTCCGTGATCTCAACGCTTTCGTCATCCCAGAGAAGCAGCAAATCCCCACGCTGGATGAAATCACCGAGGAAATGGCAGACGCCAAGCTGTTCAGCGAACTCGATATCCGGAAGGCTTTTTATCAGATCCCAGTCCACGAGAGCAGCCGTCACCTCTTCACCTTCAGCACGCCCCTCGGACTGATGCGGCTCAAGAGGCTCAGCATGGGGTTCACAAATGCCTCGGAAATCCTTCAACGAGTCATGCTTGGCATCCTCAGCGGCATCGACGGCGTCCAGTGGGCGCACGACGACGTGGTGGTATACGCCTCCGACCTGAAGCAGCACCATGAGAGGCTGGACGCCTGCCTTCAGCGCCTCCGAGAGTTCGGGATCACCCTCAATCAGGACAAGTGCAGGTTCGCCCGGCCGACTGTCGAGTTTCTTGGGATGCGCCTGACCGCCCGGGGCATGCAACCGGCCACCGAGAAAATTGACGCCATGCAGAACTTCCGAGAGCCCTCCAACGTGGCCCACGTCCGCTCTTTCCTGGGAACCGCTAACTTCCTGGCAAAGTTCATCCCAAGCTTCGCTGACCTCGCGGCCCCACTCCGGCAGCTAACGAAGAAGGGCCAAGCCTCGGAGTGGACAGAAAAACATACAGCGGCGTTTAACGGCATCAAGAAGGCATTCTCAGACGCGGACACGCTGGCCTTTTTCGACCGCAGGCTGCACACGGAGCTCCTGGTGGACGCATCTCCGATCGGCCTCGGCGCCATCCTCACGCAGCGGCAGCCAGACGGCAACAGCAGACCCGTCGCCTACGCCAGCAGAGCCCTCTCGCCGGTGGAGCAGCGGTACGCGCAGATCGAGCGGGAGGCGTTGGCCATCAAATTTGGGTGTCTCAAGTTTGAGCACTATCTGGCTGGCGACCCAGACTTCACCGTGGTGACGGACACCGACCGCTCGTGCCGCTTTTCAAGCCTGGCTCCCGTCCGCCACCGCGGATCGAGCGAATGGCGCTGCGCATTCAGCATCTCCGCTTCAACCTGCTCTACCGGCCAGGCTCGACCAACCCGGCTGACCTGCTGAGTCGGCAGCCACTGCCAGAGCGGCGTCGGAATGTAGGTGAAGAGCTCGACGCCGCCTTCATCAACGCCGTGTCGACCGGGGCCGTGCCAAAGGGCTTCAGTCTCGAATAGGTTCGGGAAGCATCGCGCACCGACAGGGACGTCCAGGCGGCGCTGAACACGATTCGAACCGGCCGCTGGGACATGCGAGCGGCAGCCCAGCGCTCCTTCAAGTCCATCAGCGGCGAACTGTCGGAAAGCGACGGAGCATTACTCCGCGGTGACCTCATCGTCATCCCCGAGTCGCTGCGCAGGCCGATCCTTCAACTGGCGCACACCGGTCATCTGGGCGCCGATCGCACCCTTAAACGCCTGCAGACGGAAGGTGTGGTGGCCTCGGATGCGCAGCGACTGCGAGCTCTTCGTCCAGTGCTGCACACTGTGCCAGGCTGCGGCCACCGGATTGCGACAGACACCATTGAGGCCGACAGATATTCCGGACGGTGCCTGGCTGCTACTAGGCATGGATTTCTACGGCCCAGTGCAGGGCCAGATGCTCCTGGTCACCACCGACTTGTATTCAAAATACCCAGAAATCAATTTTCTCAACTCGACGACGGCGGAGAGCGTGACCCCCCACCTGCGGAGGCTGTTCGGCAGATACAGCGTCCCGATTGAGGTGGTCACCGACAACGGCCCGCCATTCAGCTCGGCAGCTTTCCGCAGCTTCCTCGCTTCGTACGGCATTCACCACCGCCTCATCTGCCCGCTGCACCCAGAATCCAACGGAGCGACGGAGCGAGTCAACCGTAGCATCGGGAAAGTGATTCAGACGGCAGTGGCCGAAGGTCGTAACTGGCGGAAGGCTATCGAGGACTGGCTGTTGGCGTTCCGCACGACACCACATCGAGCGACTGGCCGCGCACCTGCTGAGCTACTCATGGGCAGGACGATGAACAACGGCATCCCGACCATCAAACCATCACAGTTCATCGACGTTAACCATGAAGAGGTGCAGAGCTGGCACAGAAACTATGTCCAAGACATGAAGGCGCGCTTCGATGATCGCAAGGGTGTCAAGGAGCACGGCGTCAGAGTCGGCAACAAAGTTCTGCGAAAGAAGCAGCCACGTAACAAACTGCAGCTGCCGTTCGAGCCACATCCTTGGACAGTCAAGCAGGTCCAGGGAGACACGTGTGTCCTGCAACGCGGCGAACAGTCCTGCATGCGCCACGTCTCGCAGCTGCGGCCCCTGGTCGGAGAGCCTGCCGGCCAGCCTGCCGGAGAGCCTGCCGGCCAACCTGCCGGAGAGCCTGCCGGCCAGCCTGCCGGAGAGCCTGCCGGCCAGCCTGCCGGCCAGCCTGCCGGCCAGCCTGCCGGAGAGCCTGCCGGCCAACCTGCCGGCGAACCTGCCGGCCAACCTGCCGGCCAACCTGCCGGAGAGCCCGCCGGTCTACCCAGCGGTAGCATCGCCACGCGAGAACATCCAAGAGCTGCCCGTAACAGAGTGCTCAGCTACAAATTGTGATCCTAGGGCGGGCTGGGCTGGCCGCTTTGATTGCTTTGGGGTTTGGGCCGGTAGTAACTGAGTAATTGAGCTCGTTTTTCTATCCCCTGGGATCTCTCTGGTTGGGGAGAATTGTAGGCACCTGCTGCCCAGTGCTTGCAAAATAAGTGTTTTTAGTCCTGGTGTGCATTTCCGATGTACATCCAATATTCTTGGCTTTCTGTTTTTAATGTACGCAGTCTCAACTGCAGGGTCGCTGCTAAATATATAAATCGATCGCACAGAGCCTACAATAGATTGAGGCTTTATCGGCTACACACAACACATAACTTTCTCTCTCTCGGCTTCGCTCTCTACACTAATCTATAGACTAGATTGCTAATCTATAGACTATATTGCTAATCTATAGACTGGATTGCTAATCTATAGACTGGATTGCTAATCTATACGGTACAATGGATTGCTAATCTATACAATGGACTGCAAATCTAATAAATGGATTGCTAATCTATACAATGGACTGCAAATCTAATAAATGGATTGCTAATCTATAGATTGGATTTTCAATCTATAGAATGGATTGCTAACCTACAGAATGGATTGCTAATTTAATCTAGTCAATAGAACAGTAAACTATGCTTGGTAATTAACAATGCAATACACGAGCGCATTCACTTTACAGACAGAAAAAATGGACAAGATCAGCCATTACAGAGCTACAGACAGCTCATAATGCATAAATTAGACCAAAATTCATAAATCAATTGTGTCCAATAACCAAATGGACTCTTCAGAAAAGTCATATGCTATACAAAAACATGACTTTTTTTTACATTAGTTCTTTCTTGAGTACATTCTCGAGCTCGACTGGTAGCAATTTTAATTCTCTTTTCGCATTTAAACTTGAAAGCAGATACGGCTCGTAGCTACAGACAGGTATAGACTGAAGAATAAAAGCAAATGTTCTGTAGTGTAAGCTTTGCCTATAAACTTCAGTGACACCATGCAGGTGACTTGGATCGTGTATCGTTCGGCTTAAAAAGAATACATAGAAATTGGGCTTGTGGAATCAAATTGCACTGCCGACTTCTGTCAAACAAAAGAAACGATGGATACTTCTTGCTTCTTTAGCTCTTATGTAAGTCTCAGTGAGGTTCGTCTGAGTGCCAAGTATAATTAGAGGTTGCCTACTCTCATGCAGGTAATTATTATTCAGAAGGCGCATCTCAACAGTTGATGCTCGCTTTTGAACTAGAAAATCTTTTTCCTCTCTTGACTCTCTTCTTCTTTAGCGTCCTTTTCTGGCTATAGCTAGAAAAGTTCTCTCTCTTCATGACCCTGCAAGCGGGGAAGTTCTTGCTAGACTTTTGTCTCGATTGGATCGCAGGCTAGGTATATGTCTGCATATAGCTACGCTCGTGTTATAATTATTAATGACAACAGCATTCAATCGAGGCATTCCATTTGCAGTGGGTGACGCAAGAATCGACATGGTTCAGCTGCTGCATTCCTTTCAGTGGAAACTGACGTTACGCGCGGTCATTTTTAACTGGAATAGTCTTTAACTGCCATGAGGCTTCTTAGTGCTTCTTAGACTTGTATTTTCGTGGTGCCTCTTGTATACATAACTACGTGAATATGAAGACAGCAGAGTCTAAGCTTTAGGCAGAATTGTACACGTGTTGTTTGTTCAAACAAAGTATAGAATGGATAATGATGAATGGCTTTTTTGAATAAGCATTGACAATTTCAAATTGTCACTCTTACTAAACGGTTATTCAGGTTTTCAGTAATCCATATGACATGTAGCCAACAGTAGATAAAATATAATAATAAACGGTGCGAGGCTTGGAAAACAGCGTACTTCGAGCGTATATCTTGCATGTAGTAAGAAGACTTCAAGTTTAATGGAATTTATTTGATCCTGTATTATAAGTTAGTTTAATTAAAAAAGGTATGGAAACATAAATAGCTGAAGCAGAAGGATGCTTTGGAAGATTGAGATATTCCCAATATGATCGCATCTAGACTTTTGAATTCCAAATCAATCAAGTGCACGTGTCTAGAAATTCTTGAAAGAAAGTCAATCAACATGGAAAAAGGCAATTAACGCACACAGCTTCGACACTGCATGTGCATGTAGCTAGGTACGCTATGATTCGAAATCATTGCGTTTAGATGGCTACGAAAACTAAATTCATGAGACAATGTGCTTTGCATATGGCCTTGTCATAGACAATGGCAGAGATTTTGCATATGGCCTTGTCATAGACAATGGCAGAGATTTTGCATATGGCCTTGTCATAGACAATGGTAGATATTGTGTAGATGGTTTTGCCATAGACAATGGTAGATATTGTGTAGATGTTTTTGTCATAGACAGTGGTAGATATTGTGTAGATGGTTTTGTCATAGAGAATGGTAGATATTGTGTAGATGGTTTTGTAATAGACAATGGTAGATATTGTGTAGATGGATTAGCCATATTTACATGTACAATTTGAAAGCCCAGAAGGTGATCAGATATTGGTACATGTAATTCAGTTCTGTAACAAGCCGAAAAGTTCCCATCTCGCGATTGCATTTTGTAGCGGAATTAACTTGGCCTCCAGCTCCAACCGTCCTTCTGTGTCAGTAGTCAATGACCTGTACAACTTGCAGTGTTTTGACGAGCTGTGTTCTTTAAAACTACAGAAACCTGCATTAGCATTTGCTATGAGAAACAATTACAGAATTTTGCATTAGTTATACTACGAGTATGTTATTTTGAATTCACTATATATAGAGTACTGTCGGAATGTTCCGGTGTTGTGACGCGGTTGGTCAGGTTTGGAATGTTAGTTGTACTGCACACTGAAAGTCGACGGTAGCATTAGGCCTGGTGGTGAAATATATTAGCAATTTTAACAGAGTTGATACTGAAGAAATGGCGGGAAAAAACGCGTGTATTTTTATTTTGTGTTTTTAAACAATTTAAGCGTGAAATAGAAAACTGTTCAAAGTATATAGTGCAGGACAGATTTTAAAAAAATATTTGACCAATTTGAAAAATAATTGTGTGCAACAATGGATACAGAGAACTGCATTATTTCTTTGGTTCTTCGAATTTATGAGATAATAATAATAAGTAATGAAATAAGCACTGGTGTCGCAAAATAAGCAAAATGAATGGATTCTGAATGCTCTCAGGCACACAGAACACGTTGTGAAACAGTATTTATATAAGCTGAAGTTAATGCGTAATTTATGAAGTACCTACAGCAGAGGCCTGTCTTTTATTGGGCGTTTTTCAGTCTCACGAGCTGCGGCGAGGATTTTGATTGAATAGACCAAGAATTGCATGTGAAAAATGTATTTACACCAAGTTAATTAAGTAGTACAGTAAAAGTGCATTTCAGGTACTAAAGATAGGTACATAAGCAGCAAATACAGCATAATAAGAAAGGGATTTCATTGAATTGCTAAGCTTAAACACGCTGTGCTGGTGATTAACTTTCCAAACAATCGCGCTTTGATTACGTTAACCATGTAGTTCTTTCATGAAAATTGACCCAGTTTTCAACGATTTTGAGACCAACAACAAAACTGATAATGTTTGAAAAGCGAAGTCTTTATACAAACATTCAAACCGACTTAAGCTGCTGAGTAGGACTAGTTACAGAGCATAATTAGTTTTTAAAATATTTAATGATAAGCCTCAGACGGTACTCTTGACAATTAACGGACTTAGAGCGTTCGTGTCGCCGCCCGTCCCTGTCGTTGCGCCGTCGAGTTCCGCCGATCCGCGTCCAACAGCCGTGGCGTGCGTTCCCGACATTGTCGAATTTCGCTCGCTGAGACGCTTAGCCCGGTTTGTTCGGCTATTATTGAAATAATAATCTTCCCGCTGTTTGAGCTGCTCCTTGGGCTGCCCCACACGTCCACGGATGAGTCGGCAGCAACCGCCGAAGATGGAGCTGAGCAGCTGATGCGCGTACATCCGGTACTGCGGTCCAGTGAGCAGGTAGATCACAAAATTCAACGAATAATGCGATATTGACAATTCGTCAACAATCTTTTTAGTCAGTGTGGCGCTGAAATAGCTCTGCCAGGTGCTGTCCTGCTCAACCTCGCTATCTGTCAGTGTGACATTGCCGTAGTTTTGATTCTGCAGAGCGTACAGCAGGCCAGCTGGTAGCGAGGTGACGATGACAAAGAAGGACACGCACAACAGCATCAAAGTGGTCGAACGGAACTTTCTCTCAGCACTGGCGTCGCCGCCGTCTCCGTTAGGCATCATGTGCTTGTTGCCAACCGTGATTCGGTAGAGCTCGATTGCGACCAAAAGATTAAACACCAGAGCACTTATTGGCACAAACCCCGAGAAAATTATTTCGCTAATAGACGTGTAGACCGTCCATTCAACAGCCTGGGTGTTGACAATGCACACTGACAATTCGTAGTCGTAGCGACGAAACTTCAACTGGATGAGATTATAGAAAAATACGATGCAAATCATAACTACTGTCACGATGCAGGCTCGTTTTGGGGTGCACAACGAGTCTCGTTTAAACGGAAACCAAATTGCAATCCAGCGTTCCACGGTGAAACAGAGCACTAGTACAGGCGACATGTACTGGGCTGTTAGCAACGGGATGTGCAACAGGCCGCAGTCAAGTAAGGAGTTCTCGGAAATACCCATCCAGGCCTCTCGCACCTCCTGGAACGGGTGCAGAGCCAGGAAGATCAAGTCCCAGACGGACAGAGCCGCCAGGTACACGGCTGACGAGTTTTTCCGTCGCACTCTCGGATGCATCCAGACGTAGGCGCTCAATAAGTTGCCAAATAAGCCGAGGAAATACCAAAACGGAGTGATGCTTCGATCAACAATCAGGATTGACGGAGCGAATCTGGCGTACAGCGCAACCAGAGTTTTGTACTTGCTCTGCAAGTTCTCCGTGTCATTTTGTAGTAGCGCATCAAAATTCGTTGTTGCGTTCAGCATTGCTGGTAAAATTCGACACAGTCAGCTTTTTTGCCTGCCAATGTTAGAGGGGGTAAAAAGTGAAGCTTTGCCGGATCAGCTTTGTTTACTGTGCTTATTATATACAAGTCAGGCGCGGTCGTCGAACTGAAGAATAGGACAGACAGACAGACAGATCGAGACAAGAATGGAAAGCTTCAGTTTAGCAGTCGAACTCGCTGCTTTATATAGCTTTGTACTGGGATGCAGGGGATATACGAAGACGAAGCAATTCTGCAAACAAATTCTTGCCATCTAGGCCAGTCGCTATAGGCTCTGCTCTTGCGCACACAGTTTCGAAATTATGATACTTCAGAAGCTAAAAAAGCGACAGGCCTTCATATTTTCTGTGGCTCTGTCGAACAGTGAGTTTTTGCATGCTTTTGTAAGCAAACTATACTTTATAGTGGAGCCACTTTGACCTGCCTCAAGTGTATCGAATGGCCCTCAGTTGCTTGGCAAGAATTTATCAAAGATTTCGGATTCGCTTTCGTTTGAAGTCTTTGTAGGCCCGATGATGAAAGTGGGAGAGAAGTGCGACGACAATGATACAGAAGAGAAGAGAAGGCATTTGTTGTTAAACTACGAGTATCCTAGCTACAGCTTAAAGCGAAGTGCAAAAAGCTTGAATTACATGTATTTTTCATTTTTGCGATGCCCGTATAAACCTACATTTATCACATGTTCACTTCTTCCTTTTGAAAACGCGACCAAGTGTGTTTTAACTTTGTTTTATACGCTGTGGTATTTAGCTAAACTAGCTAAACTGCTAAACTAAGAGGCGAAGAGGGAAAAGAGGAGAGAAGAGGAGAGGACACAAGACGAGACGAGAGGAGAGGAAAAGAAAGGAGAAGAGAGGAGACAAGTTGAGACGAGATTAGATGAGAGGAGAAGAGACAATAGAGGAGAGAGGAGGAGAGGAGAGGAGAGGATCGAGAGCTGAGAGGAGAGGAGAGGAGAATAGAGGAGAGAGGAGAGGAGAGAAAGGAAAGAACTGAGAAAAGGTACATGAGAAGATATCAAACCTTGAGCGTGGTCGAATTGCTATTATGAAGTTTTAAAGGACCCGAGATCCGGATAGAGAGGCTTCGCGGGCCGGAGAATGCTAACCTCTGCTTATGATCAAGAAGAAACACCAGACTACGCCATGGATGTTGATTCACAATAAGAAAGTACAATGAGGTCAGTTGCAAAACAGACAACACGAATCCAGCTGCAACCGGGTAGCAACTGCAGGAGTAACAAGCAAGGGAAATTGGAGGTAAAAAGCCTTGAAAAAAATCTGCGCAAGAAGGTAATTTGTCCCTGTCAGGAGCTCTCATGCCTAAAAAGGTTAGCAATAGCCGCGCGTGTGCATGCTTAGCTTCTGCTTCTGGTGGCAGTGGCTGCCATTCTCGCGTGCTGCACCCAGCGCCGACACCCCCTTCTTTCCTCGCCTTCTCCCCTCACCCCTCTTCCTTGTTTTCCCGAAGACTGCAGCTCCCCCCTACCCCTCGGCCTCTTAACAGCCCCGAAAACGACTATACGGTTTATGCATATACGATCTAGGCGAAGCACCGTGATTTTACGAAATCTTCAGCCCCTTTCTCTCTCTCTAGCCAAGGAGACCCGTGAATAAGAGTCTGGATTTAAATTATCTTCTTACTGTAAGGCAAGGGTCAACAAACTTTTTTACCTCCAAGGGTCTGAGAGAGCCTAGCGCATTACTGCAGGTCAGAGTAAGGGAGAGAAGAGAGATAGGAGAAAGGAGAGAGGAGAGGAGAGGAAGAAAGAGGAGAAGAGAAAATAGAGAGTAAAGAATGTAGAGAAGAGAGAGGAGAGAAGGGAGAGGAGAGAAGGGAGAGGAGAGAAGGGAGAGGAGAGAAGGGAGAGGAGAGAAGGGAGAGGAGAGAAGGGAGAGGAGAGAAGGGAGAAGAGAGAAGAGAGAAGAGAGAAGAGAGAAGAGAGAAGAGAGAAGAGAGAGGAGAGAAAAAAGAGGAGAGAAGAGAGAGGAGACAAAAGGAGAGAAGAGAGAGGAGAGAAGAGGAAGAAAGAGGAGAAGATAAAATAGAGATTAAAGAATGTAGAGAAGAGATAGGAGAGAAGGTAGAGGAGAGAAGAGAGAAGACAGAATAGAAAGGAGAGAAGGGAGAGGAGAGAAGAGAGAAGAGAAAGGAGAGAAGGGAGAGGAGAGAAGGGAGAGGAGAGAAAGGAGAGGAGAGAAGAGAGAAGAGAAGAGAGAAGAGAGAAGAGAAAGGAGAGAAGAGAGAAGAGAGAAGAGAGAAGAGAGAGGAGAGAAGAGAGAAGAGAGAAGAGAGAAGAGAGAGGAGAGAAGAGGAAGAAAGAGGAGAAGAGAAAATAGAGATTAAAGAATGTAGAGAAGAGATAGGAGAGAAGGGAGAGGAGAGAAGAGAAAGGAGACAAAAGGAGAGAAGAGAGAGGAGAGAAGAGAAGAGAGAATAGAAGAGAGGAGAGAGGAGAGAAGGGGAGAAACTAGAGAGGAGAGGAGAAAATGGATAGGAAAGAGTGGAGAGAAGAGGAGAGAGATGAGAAAAGAGAAGAGAGCTGAGAAGAGACACAAATCTTAAACGGGCCGAATTGCTATTGTGAGAAGTTTTAAAGAACTCGAGGGCCGGATGGAGAAACTTGGCGGGCCGGAGTTTGTCGACTTCTGCTGTAGGACCTCCTGACTGTTAACTTCAGTTCGGTAAGAACTGATACTTGTTAAAGAGATCAAATTTTATGGAGTGGCACTCCAGACTTCTCGTTTAAGAACTCCTTGTCACAGGCGTGCGAGCGAGAGAAATCGACACTGACGCTAGCCCACGCCAACAACCCCCCTTCCAAGTTCAACACTCTTCTTCTCTCTATTTACAGGGCTAATCCAGGCAAAATCAGAACACATCGCGCCAGACCTCTCAATTATTCGGCTAAGACCGCGCCAGCATGGCCTGACTACTTCGGGCTAAATAAATGACACGCATTAATCTTCAAATATGAAGCGCATGCGAACAGATTATTATACTGGTAGCTCTCATCTGCAGCAATGATACTGTGCAACACAAACTAATAATATGCGAAAGTCACAATGATACTAACGCACACACCCAGACACGAAGATAAACACTAGTATGCTAAGATACTAAGACAGATACAAAGACACACCTAGGCATTAAGACCCTAAGACACTAAGACACCAAGACACCAGGACACACCTAGGCATTAAGACCCTAAGACACTAAGACACCAAGACACCAGGACACTAAGACACTAAGACATCAAAACACCAAGACACCAAGACACCAAGGCACCAAGACACCAAGGCACCAAGACACCAAGACACCAAGGCACCAAGACACCAAGACACCAAGGCACCAAGGCACCAAGATACCAAGACACCAAGGCATCAAGTCACCAAGACACCAAGACACCAAGGCACCAAGACACCAAAACACCAAGGCACCAAGACACCAAGACACCAAGGCACCAAGGCACCAAGACACCAAAACACCAAGGCACCAAGACACCAAGACACCAAGGCACCAAGGCACCAAGACACCAAGACACCAAGACACCAAGGCACCAAGATACCAAGACACCAAGGCATCAAGTCACCAAGACACTAAGGCACCAAGACACCAAGACACGAAGACACCAAGACACCAAGACACCAAGGCACCAAGGCACTAAGACACTAAGGCACCAAGACACCAAGACACCAAGACACGAAGACACCAAGACACCAAGACACCAAGATACCAAGACACCAAGACACCAAGACACCAAGGCACCAAGATACCAAGACACCAAGGCATCAAGTCACCAAGACACTAAGGCACCAAGACACCAAGACACGAAGACACCAAGACACCAAGACACCAAGGCACTAAGACACTAAGACACCAAGGCACCAAGAAACCAAGACACCAAGGCACCAAGATACCAAGACACCAAGGCAACAACGACGCTAAGACCGTCTCAGTGACCATCTTGGCTTCATGCTGAATCATTCTTAGTTTTCTTCCCAACATTTTCACACAACCAATTCTGCTAGCCCGTCGCCTCTACGATAAAATTAGCATAAAATTAGCATCCATACTCTCAGAGCGGTGCTATTCATTATTAATAAACCTCTAAAGTTGATGAAAAGCTTTTATAAAACCTCTGTAAAAAACTGCTGATTCAATGCATTTTTCTGAGTAGAACAGCTAAACTGCATTGATGTTGCTGCAAAAGAGACCCGTGTGGGCGGGTGTGAGGTTGAAGAAGTATATAGAGAGAAACTGCTAACTGCTCAACTGAGTGCCAGTTCAACTGAGTGAAGTGCGCTATTCATGCGATAGTGAGAAAGAAAAAAGTGACAGAGAGGAGTAGATACAGGGAAGAAGGCATATAGAGGGTAGAGGGGGAGAGAGAGAGTAGAAGGAATGGGGAGTAGGGAGAAAGGGTAGAAGGAATGAGGAATAGGGAGAAAGGGTAGAAGGAATGTGGAATAGGCAGAAAGGGTAGAAGGAATGTGGAATAGGGAAAAAGGGTATAAGGAATGGGGAGTAGAGAGAAAGGGAGGGTGAGAGGGGGAGAGGGGGAGATGAGAGGTGAGATGAGAGGGGGAGATGAGACGGGGGAGATGAGAGGGGGAGATGAGAGGGGGAGATGAGAGGGGAGATGAAAGTGGAAAATCATTATAAGAATGCAAGAGAAAAATCCATTAAAATCTCCGTCTCCTGCTTTACAAAAGAAGGAATGGGGAGTAGAGAGAAAGGGTAGAAGGAATCGGGAAAAGGGAGAGAGTGCAGGAGGAATGGGAAGAGGGGAGAGGGAGGGGAGAGGGAAGAGAGGGTTGAGGGAGAAGGAAGAGAGGGTAGAGGGGAGAGGGGAGAGAAAGTAGAGGGAGAGTAGAGTACGTAGAGAGAAGGGAGAGAGGGTAAGAAGGAAGGTCATGTAGTACTCATTCTCAAATGTCTTTTCCATTAGTTTTAAGAGAGAAACTCGGAAGCAGAAGCATTTGGCATGTGTACTTAAATAACTTGGTAAGCAATAAAAAGGCTATTGGTGACCACCAGGCATGGGAATACTGGCTTATCGGTGGAAGAAGCACCACGCCTGAAATTTGAGTCGTTTCCAATCGTTCGAATTCGTTGTCTCTTCCTCTCTCTCCCTCTCTCCCTCTCTCCCACCGAATCTTCTCTTTCGAGGCCAAATAAGACGCCCAAAAAAATTGGCTCTCTTGACGAGCTGATAAAGAAGACTTGAATTACAATTTTGCAACAGCTTATTCACGAGAATTGGCTGTCCTGCACTTGCATTATTGAAAATACTTTAAGGTTGCCCTAATATAGAAAATATATTTGGCAAAGCGTGATAAGTTTCTGAGCACATCTCAAATATTTTTTATATTGACTTCAGGAATATCAACCAGTCTGCCTGTCTGTCATTAATACATCACTCTTCTTCCCTCCCTTCTCTCACTCTCTACCTTCCCTCTCTACCTCTCCCCTCTCCTCTCTCTACCTCTCCCCTCTCTCCCCTCTCTACCTCTCCCCTCTGTCCCCTCTCTACCTCTCCCCTCTCTCCCCTCTCTACCTCTCCCCTCTGTCCCTCTCTACCTCTCCCCTCTCTCCCCTCTCTACCTCTCCCCTCTCTCCCCTCTCTACCTCTCCCCTCTGTCCCCTCTCTACCTCTCCCCTCTCTCCCCTCTCTACCTCTCCCCTCTCTCCCCTCTCTACCTCTCCCCTCTGTCCCCTCTCTACCTCTCCCCTCTCTCCCCTCTCTACCTCTCCCCTCTGTCCCCTCTCTACCTCTCCCCTCTGTTCCCTCTCTACCTCTCCTCTCTCTACCTATCCCCTCTCTTCCCTCTCTACCTCTCCCCTCTCTCCCCTCTCTACCTCTCCCCTCTCTCCCCTCTACCTCTCCCCTCTCTCCCCTCTCTACCTCTCCTCTCTCTACCTATCCCCTCTCTCCCCTCTCTACCTCTCTCTCTCTACCTATCCCCTCTGTCCCCACTCTACCTCTCCCCTCTCTACCTCTCCCCTCTCTCCCCTCTCTACCTCTCCTCTCTCTACCCATCTACCTCTTCCTTCTCTACCTCTCCCTTTTTTACCCCCCCTCTCTACCTCCCTCCTCTCTCCCTCCCCCTCTCTCTCTCCCTGTCTCCCTCTCCCTCTTCACCCCACCTCTCCCCTCTTTACCATTGCCCTCTCTACCTCTCCCTCTCTTCCTCTCCTCACGTCGTCTTTACCTTAAGGTATTTTAACTCAAGCAAAAAAATAATTTTACTAAAGAAAATCTCATCCGTAACCTACCAAATAAATTTTATCTGTCAAAAATTTCCCTACAAGTCTGAAACGAATAAATTCACGAACTGGACCTAAACAGCGTAACAGAGAGTAAAAGTTTAACAAACTTGGCACGTCGTGGACTGTACACACTTCCCTAGCCGTAATCCTCCTAGCAGCAAAACTCAACAACTTATGAGTACTTGAGTGTCAGATAGTCAAGTCAATGCGTCTGACAGCTGCAAGACGCACCTGGTGCACTCGGGATTCCTTTTGTCATGGGGAGTAGTCTATTGACCGAGGACTTTAGCTGTGCTACTAGCATACTACTATACTAATGAACCGAAGCTTCAAATTTATGGAACTGCGCATTAGAGAGTCATAAAGCTGACACGATGCATTAGTATACAAGTACACGCTTGTATGCGAACTTGTAGGATACCAGATGTTATGAAGCAACGTTCGATGTACGAAATACATTGTATAATACATATGCTATATATTAGCCATCCAGTATATCGATTAGCAATCCATTCTATAGATTAGCAATCCATTCTATAGATTATCAATCCATTCTATAGATTAGCAATCCATTCTATAGATTAGCAATCCATTCTATAGATTGGCCATCCATTCTATAGATTAGCAATCCATTCTATAGATTAGCAATCCATTCTATAGATTAGCAATCCATTCTATAGGTTAGCAATCCATTCTATAGATTAGCAATCCCTTCTATAGATTAGCAATCCATTTTATAGACTAGCAATCCATTCTATAGACTAGCAATCCATTCTATAGATTAGCAATCCATTCTATAGATTAGCACTCCATTCTATAGATTAGCAATCCATTCTATAGATTAGCAATCCATTCTATAGATTAGCAATCCATTCTATAGATTAGCAATCCATTCTATAGGTTAGCAATCCATTCTATAGATTAGCAATCCATTCTATAGATTAGCAATCCATTCTATAGGTTAGCAATCCATTCTATAGTTTAGCAATCCATTCTATAGATTAGCAATCCATTCTATAGATTAGCAATCCATTCGATTGATAAGCATTCCATTCATTAGCAATTTATAACATAAATAAGCTTTTAGTAAGATTATAGAACAGTTCTCACACTAGCCCAGCTATTCCAGCTGCAGCAGCCGGAACCAACGAAAAGATCGCATGGCAACCGCATAGCAACAGTCTAGAGAAGCCACCCGTCCCGTTTGCTAA
>NIVC01000224.1:92500-105000 GCA_002269645.1 Macrostomum lignano | reverse complement strand
CCGCGCTGGCGGCTTCATCGGTGGCTTCGTCGGCGGCCTCGTCGGCGACTGCGCCGGCGGCCTCGTCGGCGACCGCGCCGGCGGCTTCATCGGCGGCTTCGTTGGCGGCCTCGTCGGCGACCGCGCCGGCGGCTTCATCGGCGGCTTCGTCGGCGGCCTCGTCGGCGACCACGCCGGCGGCTTCATCGGCGGCTTCGTCGGCGGCCTCGTCGGCGACCGCGCCGGCGGCTTCATCGGCGGCTTCGTCGGCGGCCTCGTCGGCGACCGCGCCGGCGGCTTCATCGGCGGCTTCGTCGGCGGCCTCGTCGGCGGCCTCGTCGGCGACCGCGCCGGCGGCTTCATCGGCGGCTTCGTCGGCGGCCTCGTCGGCGACCGCGCCGGCGGCTTCATCGGCGGCTTCGTCGGCGGCCTCGTCGGCGACTGCGCCGGCGGTTTCATCGGCGGCGACTGTACCGGCGGCTTCATCGGCGGCCTCGTCAGCTTCGACGGCTTATGAAGAGAACTCTACGGCGCCATCCGCACAGGACTGTGCCTCAATTGAGACTCCGACAAACAGGGAGGTATCCCTCCCCATGACTACGTCTACTGGTGTCCCAGAGACTGTCACCGCCCGGACAAGCGAAGATGCCGCTGACTCTGGAACCCCGGCGGCCACCAGGAAGAGGCCCCCATCTGCTTCTCCGGATTCCGGGAGCCTCATGCAACCGTCGAAGACTGCCAGAAGCTTACGGGAGAACAAAGTCATCTACCACCACGGAGCCAAGAAGCACTGGAAGCTGAGGTCAAAGCAGAAGCCCACTCTGGTGATCGCTGACCAGAACGTGGAATTCGTGAAGCTGGCCTCGCCAGACCTAGAGGTGCACTGCTTCCCGGGCCTCACGCTGGACTACCTGAAGAACATCAGCAAGGTGGAGAATGCGAGTCCCGACACGGGCCGCGTCATCGTCTGGGCCGGCAACAACGACCTCCACCGTGAGAGCTTCGACTTCTCCATCGCCAAGCTCTGGAAGATGAGCCTGACCAACATCAGGAAGGCTTTCCCCGGCGCGTCAATCTGGGTGGTGCAGACCGTGTGCCCCCCGATGCGCCGGCGCTCCAGAAGAGTAACTGTCGCAAGACGAACCAGCTCCTGAGCAGCTACCGATCTGTCAGCCTGATCTCGCTGGACACCAAGGTCCTGACATTCCGACGGGACCAGATCAGCCTGGAGCGACAGTCTGCTGATGGGGCGTTCGCCGTCACCCTGGAGACGGTGGGCGACCTTCCAAAAAACTGAGCGGGCCGGGGGCGAGCCATGGGCCCCCCCAACTGAGGGTGACGAACCTCTCCAGCCGCGCTCTCGCACCGACTGAACTGCAACTGCTGGAGCGCGGCCAGTCCTTCGTAGTGGCTCCTCGGTGCACCTCGGCGGAGTCACTGGCGTCCGGCGTCCGCGACTTTGGCGAGCGTCTGGCCGTGTCGGCGGCTCGCGGCTTCAAGCGCGAACTGACGGTGAACGACGGTCCGCCGCTTCCCCGCCGCCCAACGGCCAGCATCGATCCGAGCCGCCTCCGGCCCGAAATTCAAGCCGCTCTGGCGGAGCTGGACGACGTCAGGGAGAACATCCGGGACTGCAGGAACGCTCCTAACATCAGTCAGGCGGAGGCGAAGGCACTGCGAGATCTACGGGCAGACAAGTCCATCGTCATCAAGCCGGCCGACAAGGGCAGCCAGCTGGTCATCCTGGACCGGCAGGACTATGTCCGTGAATGCCTGCGTCAGCTGGACGACCCGGCCTTCTACCGTCCTCTGAACGAGCCGATCAACCGCTTCACGGCCCAGAGAATCCGCGCCGTCTTCCAGTCGCTACTGGACCGCAGGCTTATCGACAAACGCCAGTTCACCGCCTTCTGTCCGAAGGAGGAGTTCCGGACGCGACGCTTTTACATCCTGCCAAAGATTCACAAGCCTGCCGAGTCGTGGCCGCTCGGCGACATCCCGCCAGGCCGGCCCATCGTGTCTGACGTGGACAGCGAATCATATGCCAGCGGCCGCTTCATCGACAGCTTCCTGCAGCCGATCGTCATCCAGCTGCCCAGCTTCATCAGGGATACCGATCATTTCCAGGCGGCCATCAGAGACATCACCTGCCCGGCGCGGGGCGAGACCTTTCTGTTCACCATGGACGTCGCCAGCCTTTACACTAACATCCCGACCGCGGCCGGACTCGAGTGCGTACAGAGGGCCTTCAGAGAGCACCCGGACGCCCGGCGCCCGGACGCGAGCCTCCTCAGTTTGCTCAAGCTGAACCTGGAGCGCAACGACTTCGAGTTCGATGGCAAATTTTTTCTGCAAGTGAAAGGCACGGCCATGGGAAAATCGTTTGCGCCCAGCTACAGTAACATCTACATGGGCTACTGGGAGCAGCGGGGCCTGGAGCTCAGCCCGCAGAAGCCCGCCCTGTGGCTGCGCTACATCGACGACATCTTCGGCGTCTGGCACGGAACGAGAGACGAGCTGGTCCGCTTCCACGAGCTCCTGGATGGCCTCGACCCGAACATCAGGTTGCAGCTGAGCTACAGCAGCACCGAGGTCAACTTCCTGGATACCACCGTCTTCTGGGACCGCGAGGGTGACGTTAAGCGCCTGGCATCTAAGGTGTATTTTAAGCCGACCGACAGCCGAACGCTCATTCACCGCGACTCTTTCCACCCGAAGCGGACGTTCCGGGGCGTGGTGAAGTCCCAGCTCCTCAGATACGCCCGGCGGTGTTCCCTGATGGCCGATTTCGACGCAGCGTGCACCGGGCTGTTTTCAAGTCTGGTGCAACACCAGGGCTACAATCGGCGGTTCCTGCGCACGATCAAGTACGAGATGCTGACGGAGCTGGGCTTCTACCCGACGAGACGGTGGGAATTCGGCTTTCTGCCGTGCAACCCGACCCGGCTGTGCAGGTGCTGCCAGGCACACGCCAGGTTCGCCTCCGTCTGCCCCGGATCAGCAGCCACGACAGTCCAGCTCATCATCAGTCAGCGGATCGACTGCAACGCCACCAACGCCGTCTATGCCGTGTTCTGCCGCCGGTGCGACCACACGATCTACGTAGGCGAGACCGCCAACAGCATCCGCGGCCGCATGCTGGCGCACATCGGCGACATCCGGCACGCCCGTGACACTCCGGTGGCCCGCCATTTCACCAGTGATGGCCACAGTCTGGCGGACTTCGCCTTCACCGGCATCTGGTCTCGTGACGGCACGGGACCCAGAGCGAACGAGCGGCGGCAGCGCCACGAGGCCAAGCTCATCGAGGTGTTAAAGACTCAAACCCCGCACGGCGTCAACGAGCTTGCCGGCACGCTGCACAACCCGGCCATCCCGCTGATCCTGCCCCATTGTGCGAGGTCGGACGCCCTGGTGGCCGCGGTGAAGGACCGCGTGGCCCGGTGCTGCGAGGCGCCGGTGCTGCCCGCCTACACCAAAGGGCGGAACCTCCGGCAGCTGCTCTGTCCCAGTCGACTGGAGTCCACCACTGATTGAATTTTTGTATTTTTTCCTTTTGATTTTTTACTTCACTTTCCCTTCTACTTACCTTTGTCAGACCGTGCCGGTACCTACCAAGCCTTTTGTTGCTCCTTTCTTAGAAATTTTTTTATTCTCATCGCTAGCCCAAGCACAGCCTTTGTATATTCTCAGCATTTATTCTGCATCAACATTTCTATTGTTTCTTGACACCCTGTACTTTTTATTACACTTTTTACTTTTACTCTTTTGCTTATCGTACAATTGCTCTTTTTTAAGTTTTTGAGGGCCTTTCACCTTATTTATTTATTTATTGATTTACTGCTTATTTATTTATTGAGGTCAATTTTGTAAAGTGCTTAGAGTCACTCTTTCCCCTTTTTAGACACCGGTGCAGTCGCACTATTCCATTATTTATTTCGTGTGTAGGATCGCTGCAGCCCACGTGCGGTTCACTTTATTTGTGCACTGTTTTTTATTTTGCATTTTCAACTCTAATAGTGTTTTATCGACTCACACCAAGTGTACATACCGTACGCTCTCTATCTACCTGCCTACTCTCTCTCCCCTCTAACCCGCCTATTTAATAACTTTTACAACACCACTTGTCGCTACTTTTCATTTGCCCTGACGAAGAATTTACCTAATTCGAAATATCGGCAACTTAAATCATCTTGACTTGTTTGTCCTTTTTACATGTACCGCGTCCGTGCCTGAGATTGGAGGCGCCCTCCTCTCTCTCTCTCTCTCCCTCTCTCTCTCTCTCTTTCTCTCTCTCTCTCTCCCTTCCTCTCTCTCTCTCCCTTCCTCTCTCCCTTTCTCTCTCTCTCTCTCTCTCTCTCTCTCTTTCTCTCTCTCTCTCCCTTCCTCTCTCTCTCTCCCTTCCTCTCTCTCTTTCTCTCTCTCTCCCTTTCCTTTCTCTCTCTCTCTCTCTCTCTCTCTCTCTCTCTCTCTCTCTCTCTCTCTCTCTCTCTTTCTTTCTCTCTTTCTCTCTCTCTCTTTCTCTCTCCCTTTCTCTCTCTCTCTTTCTCTCTCCCTTTCTCTCTCTCCCTCTTCCTCTCTTTCTCTCTCTCCCTTCCTCTCTCTCTTTCTCTCTCTCTCCCTTCCTCTCTCTCTTTCTCTCTCTCCCTTTCTCTCTCTCCCTCTTCCTCTCTTTCTCCCTTCCTCTCCTTCTTTCTCTAAATTCCTCTCTCATTTCCTAATTTCCATGTCTCTGCTGGCTTACTCTCTTTTCAAACTCCGTCTCCTTCCCCTTTTTCTCACGCTCTCTCCTTGCTGTCACCCCATGCCTCTTCCCTAAACCCTTAAACTACCCATCGTATTTTTCTCCCTCGGAGGCCTCACATTAAAAAAGCCGTTAAAGATATTCTGCTTGATTTTCGATATTGGTTTCAAATTTAAAAGACAAAAATTTGATTTCTACACTTGATTACTGATCAACCGTTTCCCCCCTCAGTCACTCTCTCAGGGACACTGGACGAGCTGAGTTCTTCCCCACCGCCGGTGAGGAGGACCGCGCTGCGGGCGAGACCGACGGGTCCCCCCTGAGCGACATCGCTTCGACGGAAGTCATTGGTCGCCAGGGGCTAGCGGAATGGGCGGTCTCCTCCGCCTCCTCGCTGCATCCGCCGGATGATGCCCCCTGCAGCTGAGTCAAGTCAAAAGTCCTCTCTCTCTCCCTTCCTCTCTCTCTTTTTCTCTCTCTCTTTCTCTCTCTCTCCCTTCCTCTCTCTCTCTCTCTCCCTTCCTCTCTCCCTTTCTCTCTCTCTCTCTCTCTCTCTCTCTCTCTTTCTCTCTCTCTCTCCCTTCCTCTCTCTCTCTCCCTTCCTCTCTCTCTTTCTCTCTCTCTCCCTTTCCTTTATCTCTCTCTCTCTCTCCCTTCCTCTCTCTCTTTCTCTCTCTCTCTCTCTCCCTTTCCTTTCTCTCTCTCTCTCTCTCTTTCTCTCTCTCTCTCCCTTTCTCTCTTTCTCCCTTCCTCTCTCTCTCTCCCTTCCTCTCTCTCTCCCTTTCCTTTCTCTCTCTCTCTCTCTCTCTCTCTCTCTCTCTCCCTTTCCTTTCTCTCTCTCTCTCTCTCTCTCTCTCTCTCTCTCTCTCTCTCTCTCTCTCTCTCTCTCTCTCTCTCTCTCTCTCTCTCTCTCTCTCTCTCTCTCCCTTTCTCTCTCTCTTTCTCTCTCTCTCCCTTCCTCTCTCTCTCTCTCTCTCTCTCTTTCTCTCTCTCTCCCTTTCTCTCTCTCTCTCTCTCTCTCTCTCTCTCTCTCTCTCTCTCTCTCTCTCTTTCTCTCTCTCTCTCTCTTTCTCTCTCTCTTTTTCTCTCTCTCTTTCTCTCTCTCCCTTTCTCTCTCTCCCTCTTCCTCTCTTTCTCTCTCTCCCTTCCTCTCTCTCTTTCTCTCTCTCTCCCTTCCTCTCTCTCTTTCTCTCTCTCCCTTTCTCTCTCTCCCTCTTCCTCTCTTTCTCCCTTCCTCTCCTTCTTTCTCTAAATTCCTCTCTCATTTCCTAATTTCCATGTCTCTGCTGGCTTACTCTCTTTTCAAACTCCGTCTCCTTCCCCTTTTTCTCACGCTCTCTCCTTGCTGTCACCCCATGCCTCATCCCAAAACCCTTGAACTACCCATCGGATCTTTCTCCCTCGGAGGCCTCACATTAAAAAAGCCGTTAAAGATATTCTGCTTGATTCTCGATATTGGTTTCAAATTTAAAAGACAAAAATTTGATTTCTACACTTGATTACTGATCAACCGTTTCCCCCCTCAGTCACTCTTTTTCATTTTTTCTTCTGCTTGCCCCCAATCCTGTGTGGCATTCGGTTGCCATGCGGAACAATTTTATAAAAGCGTCATCCATTCCGTGATCCCTTCTAGCTCTGCAGATATCTGAAAATCTCTTTTAATCTGATAAAGACGGGTATAACCTGTCACAGAGATATCTAATTTAAGTCTTTGAGTGATAGATTAGAAAAATAATCTTTTTTCAGGGGTGTCAATGTCAAAACGTAAAATTTGTTTAAATAGAAACTTTGTTGAAAAAAGATATATAGAAAAAGAAATTTGTCTGTTAAAATGCAACCCGCTAAACAACTACGGGCTAACAAAGTCACGAATTGACCTTAAATTTTTCGTTAATTTAGGGTTAATATTCAACAGGTCAAAGCAATTAGGGACACACCAGGGAAACACGATATCTAAGTCTGTGTTTTACGGCAAATGCTTACTCGAAGCAAAACAGGCACTAAGACACTATTTTCTCTAGCATTTGCATTTTTGTTTTTGGTCTGAGTGAAGTGACTGTATGTGTGACCTTGATAGTGGAAATCAACTGTTCTCCTTTAACCTGACTAGAAATTGAAAAGCTCAGTTATTGCTGGAGTTATATTAGGCTTGTGACTTTGCATTTATCGACTCATTATTGCGGAGCTCGTTAATTTGGATAATCTGATTGGAATATGAAGATTGCGTCTAATTGACTTTTACAGTATTATAAATGTGCAATGGATTAGCAATCAATTCTATAGGTTAGCAATCTGTTTCATAGATTACCAATCCGTTCTATAGATTTGCAACCATTTTTATAGATTAGCAATCTGTTTCATAGATTAGCAATCCATTCTATAAAGTAGCAATCCATTCTATAGATGAGCAATCTGTTTCATAGATTAGCAATCCATTCTATAAAGTAGCAATCCATTCTATAGATGAGCAATCTGTTTCATAGATTAGCAATCCATTCTATAAAGTAGCAATCCATTCTATAGATGAGCAATCTGTTTCATAGATTAGCAATCCATTCTATAGATGAGCAATCTGTTTCATAGATTAGCAATCCATTCTATAGATTAGCAATCCATTCTATAGATTAGCAATCTGTTTCATAGATTAGCAATCCATTCTATAAAGTAGCAATCCATTCTATAGATGAGCAATCTGTTTCATAGATTAGCAATCCATTCTATAGATTAGCAATCCATTCTATAGATTAGCAATCCATTCTATAGATTAGCAATCCATTCTATAGATTAGCAATCCATTCTATAGATTAGCAATCTGTTTCATAGATTAGCAATCCATTCTATAGATTAGCATTCCATTCTATAGATTAGCAATCCATTCTATAGATTAGCAATCCATTCTATAGATTAGCAATCCATTCTATAGATTAGCAATCCATTCTATAGATTAGCAATCCATTCTATAGATTAGCAATCCATTCTATAGATTAGCAATCCATTCTATAGATTAGCAATCCATTCTATAAATTAGCAATCCAGTATGTTGATCTGGTTGCTTAACAATCACTTTCCTACGCAATGCAGCTCAATCCTGTTTGAACAGAACCAGTCTTGAATAAATAAAATGAGTCAATTCTAGCTCCTACAGTAACGTCAGGGTTTCCCAACGGAGTTAAACAAATTTTCCCACAGGTTTGAGGAAGTTTGGAAGATTTAGAAGTGACAGCTCGGCTAACTAACCTGATTGAATTCGGAAGTCAACAGAGAGAGAGAGAGCTGGGGTGACTCTAAAATCGCTCGCGTTTTGTGATTTATCTTTGCTACGTTATCTGAACCTTGACTCCTGAGCACCCTACTCAAACCCACGTCAGCGCTAGCTGTCAGAAACATTTGGTTCCTCCTAGCGTTCTTCCCAAACTGTAGACAATGTAAACATTTAGCTGCTATAGGTAAGGGCAGTTGAGCAATTCTAAATGCAAACTCTCAAAGTCCCTTATCAACGGAAGTAATAACATGTTCAAGAAAATTCTTATCTGAAAATTGTGCACATATGTACGTGTGTATGCATTTATATTTCTAGTGCAAATCAAAAAGGCTTGTATAGCTACTGTAGTGTATTAAGGTTTGCTATGGGCATATATGTGCGCTTTGAAACTTAAACTAGTCAGCGGCTAGAACGAATGTGCACAAAAACAAAGTTTAGCAACTTTTAAATTTATAAAATTGTCAATTTCAAGCGAAATAATTTTTGACGTCTTCAATTATTTATAACACTTTGGGCTAAGTAAAAAATGAGCTTATAAAACATCGAGCTTAATGAAGTTATCGAGCTTAATGAAGCTATCGAGCTTAATGAGGTTATCGAACTTAATGAAGTTATCGAGCTTAATGAGGTTATCGAGCTTAATGAAGTTATCGAGCTTGATGAAGTTATCGAGTTTAATGAAGTTATCGAGCTTAATGAAGCTATCGAGCTTAATGAAGTTATCGAGCTTAATGAAGCTATCGAGCTTAATGAGGTTATCGAACTTAATGAAGTTATCGAGCTTAATGAAATAATTGAGCATATAAACTATCGAGCTTGATGAAATATCGAGCTTAATGAAGCTATCGAGCTTAATGAGGTTATCGAACTTAATGAATTTATCGAGCTTAATGAAATAATTGAGCTTATAAACTATCGAGCTTAATGAAATAATTGAGCTTATAAACTATCGAGCTTAATGAAATAATTGAGCTTATAAACTATCGAGCTTAATGAAATAATTGAGCTTATAAACTATCGAGCTTAATGAAATAATTGAGCTTATAAACTATCGAGCTTAATGAAATAATTGAGCTTATAAACTATCGAGCTTAATGAAATAATTGAGCTTATAAACTATCGAGCTTAATGAAATAATTGAGCTTATTAACTATCGAGCTTAATGAAATAATTGAGCTTAGAAACTATCGAGCTTGATGAACTATCGAGCTTAATGAAATAATTGAGCTTAGAAACTATCGAGCTTGATGAACTATCGAGCTTAATGAAATAATTGAGCTTAGAAACTATCGAGCTTGATGAACTATCGAGCTTAATGAAATAATTGAGCTTATAAACTATCGAGCTTAATGAAATAATTGAGCTTAGAAACTATCGAGCTTGATGAACTATCGAGCTTAATGAAATAATTGAGCTTATAAACTATCGAGCTTGATGAACTATCGAGCTTAATGAAATAATTGAGCTTATGAACTATCGAGCTTGATGAAATATCGAACTATAAAATACCGAGCTTAATGAAGTTATCAAGCTTATAAAATATCGAGCTTAATGAAGTTATCAAGCTTATAAAATACCGAGGTTAATGAAGTTATCGAGCTTATAAATTGTCGAACTTACTGACGTTACCAAGTTCAAATGGAGTCACGAGTATCGGGCTTAGCCGAGGAAAAATCCAGCTTATAAAATCCACGAAGCTTCTAAAACTTATAAGCCATGCATTGATGATGCATGCCCTTCTAAGCCCTAAATTCCACAACAAGCATTGGTATTGTATAGAGATATGGCCATTCGGACAGAACAGAAGCGTTCTAGTTGTGCAAAGTGCATTTCAAGGTTAAATTAGGCGTAGAAATGGAAACGCAAACCAGCAAAAAAGATGATTTATTAGAAACAGCTGTTAAACCGCATATGCTGATTGGAGACAGAGTTTCAAATTTTAGATTTTAAATAAATAAATGCTGATGGCAATTCTGCCCATTACGCTGACTCCTGACTCCTGGCCAGAATCAAGCACGCCAGCACATACATGCGAAACCCACCCGATTTACACTGGCCAAGCGACTTACTTTTTGACCAAAATTGCGACTTACCTATAAAAGAAACCGCAAAAATTAACGTAATTTTGGGTGAACGGCAGGAGTAATAATAACTGTACTATTTACGTGAAATGCCTCGTCATCTAATAATTAATACTCTTATTTTTCAGGTGGGCATTTTTGCGACATACCTTGGCCGGGTGTTGGGCATTCATTGCGCCAATACTGTACACACGCTCACACAGGATGTACAGTCCAAATGAATGTGGAATCGAACCAAGGCTCGCGATGCGAGAGTCATGCGCGCCTGTTTCTTCTTGTTAATTATAGAATTTTTTTATAATTGCAACACCAATTTTCACACCGTTGGCTTGTGAAAAAACAACACGTGAGGTGACAGTCACTGGGCCGGCAGCTAGGGCCACTCTTCCTCCCTCCCTCTCTGTCTCTCCCCCTCTCCCCTTCTCGCCATCTCCACGAGCTGTTTGGCTTTATAAAGGAAATTTCTATCGGGACAGAAAGGAAAAGAGGAAGCATGCAGATGAGAGAGTTGGGGGGGGTCGGCTTCTGCTTGTCTGAATTTTCCGGACTTACACGCATTTATAAGATGTACTGCGTATTGTGTAGTATGGCCTTATGCGGTCTTTTTAAACGCCATATACTTTATTAACGTCTTTTTGGCGGTCTACTGCAGGTTTAGACAAAATTGGATAATTTTGAAGACTGCTTTGAAAAGGAATAATCAGTTTCTTTAAGTACATTTGAGTGTCAAGAGAGCGCTACTTTTGGGTTTCATCAGATTAGCAATCCATTCTATAGACTAGCAATCCATTCTATAGACGAGCAATCCATTCTATAGATTAGCAATCCATTCTATAGACGAGCAATCCATTCTATAGATTAGCAATCCATTGTATAGATTAGCAATCCATTCTACAGATCAGCAATCCATTCTATAGATCAGCAATCCATTCTATAGATCAGCAATCCATTCTATAGATCAGCAATCCATTCTATAGATTAGCAATCAATTCTATAGATTAGCAATCCATTCTATAGACTAGCAATCCATTCTATAGATTAGCAATCCATTCTATAGACTAGCAATCCATTCTATAGATTAGCAATCCATTCTATAGATCAGCAATCCATTCTATAGATCAGCAATCCATTCTATAGATCAGCAATCCATTCTATAGATTAGCAATCCATTCTATAGACTAGCAATCCATTCTATAGATTAGCAATCCATTCTATAGATCAGCAATCCATTCTGTAGATTAGCAATCCATTTTATATATTAGCAATCTATTCTATAGATTAGCAATCAATTCTATAGATTAGCAATCCATTCTATAGATTAGCAATCCATTCTATAGATTAGCAATCCATTCTATAGATTAGCAATCCATTCTATAGATCAGCAATCCATTCTATAGATCAGCAATCCATTCTATAGATCAGCAATCCATTCTATAGATTAGCAATCCATTCTATAGACTAGCAATCCATTCTATAGATTAGCAATCCATTCTATAGATCAGCAATCCATTCTGTAGATTAGCAATCCATTTTATATATTAGCAATCTATTCTATAGATTAGCAATCCATTCTATAGATTAGCAATCCATTCTATAGATCAGCAATCCATTCTGTAGATTAGCAATCCATTTTATATATTAGCAATCTATTCTATAGACTAGCAATCCATTCTATAGATTAGCAATCCATTCTATAGATTAGCAATCCATTCTATAGATTAGCAATCCATTCTATAGATTAGCAATCCATTCTATAGATTAGCAATCCATTCTATAGATTAGCAATCCATTCTATAGATTAGCAATCCATTCTATAGATTAGCAATCCATTCTATAGACGAGCAATCCATTCTATAGATTAGCAATCCATTCTATAGATTAGCAATCCATTCTATAGACGAGCAATCCATTCTATAGATTAGCAATCCATTCTATAGATTAGCAATCCATTCTATAGATCAGCAATCCATTCTATAGATTAGCAATCCATTCTATAGATTAGCCATCCATTCTATAGATTAGCAATCCATTCTATAGATTAGCAATCCATTCTATAGATTAGCAATCCATTCTATAGATTAGCAATCCATTCTATAGATTAGCAATCCATTCAATTGATTAGCAATCCATTCTATAGATTAGCAATCCATTCTATAGATTAGCAATCCATTGTATAGATTAGCAATCCATTCTATAGATCACCAATTCATTCTATAGATTAGCAATCCATTCTATAGATTAGCAATACATTGTATAGATTAGAAATCCATTGTATAGATTAGCAATCCATTCTATACATTAGCTATCCATTGTATAGATTAGCAATCCATTCTATAGATCATCAATTCATTCTATTGATTAGCATTTCAGTCTATAGATTAGCAATCCATTCTATAGATTAGCAATCCATTCTATAGATTAGCAATCCATTGTA
>NIVC01000224.1:35000-90000 GCA_002269645.1 Macrostomum lignano | reverse complement strand
ATAGATAGATAGATAGATAGATAGATAGATAGATAGATAGATAGATAGATAGATAGATAGATAGATAGATAGATAGATAGATAGATAGATAGATAGATAGATAGATAGATAGATAGATAGATAGATAGATAGATAGATAGATAGATAGATAGATAGATAGATAGATAGATAGATAGATAGATAGATAGATAGATAGATAGATAGATAGATAGATAGATAGATAGATAGATAGATAGATAGATAGATAGATAGATAGATAGACGAAAGCAGTTGAAAATCAATCATCTTACCTTTTCAGTTTTAAAGTTTTCCCGTCAACTTTAACTCCGATCCTCCGTTTCTTTTAACAATCCGTTGTTCTGTCTTCCTGTCTGCAGACTGGTACTGGGAAGTATCTATAACTAAACCTAAATGCCTTGTCAAAATCTTTTTTAGGACCTGGAAAGGGATTTTAGTGGGGGGGGGCGCAGGTCTGGTTGGCCGGCTGGGCAGCAGAGGAGTCAACTTAGTCCTTCGTGTTGGCAGTGGTTGGCCTTAGATAAACAGAGAAAATCACCTTACGTGCGCTTAACTGTACGGTTTTCAATAGGTTTCCCCGAGGGTGGATGACTGCAGGTCCCGCTTGTCTCTGGTTGGTTGGTGCGGGAATTCCAGCTAGTTGTGTTATAAGTAAAGCTTTTGGTGGTAACTTCGGGCCCTGCCAGTCGTGTTGGGACCGGTCGGTTCGCTACTTGCAAATGCTTATAAATCAGTAAGGGTAAGGTAAGAAATAGAGGGACAGAGAGAGAAGGGAGCAGACGCAACCCCAGCCCACTCGCTTCTCATTGGTCCAATTGAAACAATTCGGTAAAAAACGAAGAAACTAAACTTACATGTACGCTGGTTAACTAAGACTGCAGCAATTCATTCAGCGCTTGCGAATTCGAACTGGAATGGACGATCTTGAGATTTTTGACAAGACTGGAATTTTCAACCTTCCTAGCATCTATTCATAACTAGCCACTCTAATCTACATTCTCAGTTAGTCTAATCTCTTTTCTAGATCTCACTGACAGGATCTATAACATTCTAATATTTTTCGTCTTAGCTCCCGAAGATAACTATTCTTATTCTGAAATCTCTAATCTCATTTTCACTCTTCTAAGCTCACTACAAAGATATCTAATCTCATTCCAGACCTTCTATCTAATTTTCACTCTTCTAATCTCACTACAAAGATATCTAATCTCATTCCAGACCTTCTGTCTCATTTTTACTCTTCTAATCTCACTACAAAGATGTCTAATCTCTTCTAGACCTTCTATCTCATTTTCACTCTTCTAATCTCACTACAAAGATATCTGATCTCATTCCAGACCTTCTGTCTCATTTTTACTCTTCTAATCTCACTACAAAGATGTCTAATCTCTTCTAGACCTTCTATCTCATTTTCACTCTTCTAATCTCACTACAAAGATATCTAATCTCATTCCAGATCTTCGATCTCATTTTCACTCTTCTAATCTCACTGTAAAGATATCTAATCTCATTCCAGATCCTCTATCTCATTTTCACTCTTCTAATCTCACTATAAAGATATCTAATCTCATTTCAGATCTTCGATCTCATTTTCATACTTCTAATTTCACTACAAATTGATATTTAATCTAATTCCAGATCTTCTATCTCATTTTCACTCCTCTAATCTCACTACAAATTGATTTCTGATCTCATTCCAGACCTTCTATCTCATTTCACTCTTCTAATCTCACTACAAAGATATCTAATCTCATTCCAGATCTTCTATCACATTTTCACTCCTCTAATCTCACTACAAAGATATCTAATCTCATTCCAGATCTTCTATCTCATTTTCACTCTTCTAATCTCACTACAAAGATATCTAATCTCATTCCAGATCTTCTATCTCATTTTCGCTCCTCTAATCTCACTACAAAGATATCTAATCTTATTCCAGATCTTCTATCTCATTTTCACTCCTCTAATCTCACTACAAAGATATCTAATCTTATTCCAGATCTTCGATCTCATTTTCATACTTCTAATCTCACCACAATACTTTTAATATCAGTTCCAGACTTCTAATCCGCTACAAATGCTCTAATCTCATTTCAAGATATCCTATCTCATCTCAAAGATGTCTAATCAACTCCAAATATATCTTATCTAGATATATCTTATCAAATATATATTATCTCGCTTCAAATACCTCAAATCTTATTCCAAAGTTATTTTGATCTCACTTTCCTATATGATACGTATATTTAATCTCGCTCAGCGTAAATAAGGTTCAGAAATATTTTATCCGTGTAACATATTCTTCAATCAGCTGGACCCCAAGTCCAAAGTGACGAACAATAAGCCAGAGCCATAATCCGCTGAATCTTCCCAGCATCCAGTGCTGTTTGAAAAAACAGTTTTTGTTGGATGAAAATTAAAATTGATCTACTATAGACTTGGTAGTCCTTCACCGACGCACAAACTTGCACTTTCTTCCTTTGATATTTACCGCGAACTATAAGGCCAGCCATGCTTTACACACAATATCACGATACATGTATAAGTAATGACCCAAACGGACGTATGCGATGACTCAAATGAAGCCATGACCCACATGGAAGCTATGACCCACATGGAAGCTATGACCCACATGGAAGCTATGACCCACATGGAAGCTATGATCCACATGGAAGCTATGATCCACATGGAAGCTATGATCCACATGGAAGCTATGATCCACATGGAAGCTATGATCCACATGGAAGCTATGATCCACATGGAAGCTATGACCCACATGGAAGCTATGATCCACATGGAAGCTATGACACACCTGAAAGCCATGAACTCACAGCTGCTATAATGACCTATATGTATAGCTTATGCCTGGAGCGACACTTACACGCGTGAAGAAAGTCGTCTTCTTGCAGCAGCTGCTCTAAGCGCATAGAGTAGCCCTAATTATTTAAAAGTAATCTATCAAACCTCTATGCAGATCTTGTCCAAACTAATAATTTTACCCAGCGTCCATAGGTTTTGTCTCTGACCGAGTATTTCAAGGATTGCTGCAAAGTTGCAGTCCGTTTAAAATTATAGGCTACAAAATCTATAATCCGGGTGTGATAATTAGTTTGCTTTTTTCAGTCTGCTCGATTCCTAAAATTCGCAATGATTCATGGAAAATTTTTAGCTCAAGAATATCCATGCTCTTATCCTTAAATATGGGCTTGGATCCCTACTGTCGCCTTCAGATCCCCGTCTCGCTCTTGAGTTCCTAATCCCTAATCTCACCTTTAGGTCTTTCATCTTATGGTTTCTTAATCTCACCCTTAGGTTCCTAATCTCACCCTTAGTTTCTTAATCTCACCCTTAGGTTCCTAATCTCACCCTTAGTTTCTTAATCTCACCCTTAGGTTCCTAATCTCACCCTTAGTTTCTTAATCTCACCCTTAGGTCTCTAATCTTACCCTCAGTTTTTTAATCTCACACCCTTAGCTCTCTAATCTCACCCTTAGTTTCTTAATTTCACCCTTAGGTCCCTAATCTCACCCTTAGGTCCCTAATCTCACCCTTAGGTCCCTAATCTCACCCTTAGGTCCCTAATCTCACCCTTAGGTCCCTAATCTCACCCTTAGGTCCCTAATCTCACCCTTAGGTCCCTAATCTCACCCTTAGGTCCCTAATCTCACCCTTAGGTCCCTAATCTCACCCTTAGGTCCCTAATCTCACCCTTAGGTCCCTAATCTCACCCTTAGGTCCCTAATCTCACCCTTAGGTCCCTAATCTCACCCTTAGGTCCCTAATCTCACCCTTAGTTTCATTCTAAAATGTCCGCATTTACGCTCGTAAACTTTATAACCCCAACAAGTCGACACAGATCATGACGTGTAACCGTGTTGTTGAAAATTAACCCAGTAATTATAAAAATAAAGCTTAGTAATTATAACTAAGGTAAGTAAATATATTTCTGTTTTGTTTTAACCAATTAAGCATACACTCTTGCTACAGGCAATAAAAATGAATATATATTCACATTGTAATTTCATTGTTTATTATATTTCTTACCTATATGGTTACTGTGTGCAATACATGTATCTCCAAATAAGATTTCTGGCACAAAGCAGATACAGTGTGTAGACCTGCACCTATAATAACCTTATAAATTTGGTAATAAAGAAATAAAAAATGGAAAGTTGCGCACGCCTTCAGCCCCCGCCCCGCGGACTTTGGCAGGGGCGGGGGCAGGCATTCAGCGGGAGCAGGCATTCAGCAGCAGCTTCCACACGAACAATTAATTTGGCGGCCGCGCGCGCTGCCTCAATGATGGGCCTGCTGTGAATTTATTGGCCAACCTGCGAGGGTGAAGCAGCAAAACATCTCTAGAGATTTGCTTTTTTATTATAGCCAAAGAAGAAGTTATAACCCTGAATTATGTAAATGCGCTGCCAAGAAGATGGGGTTGCCAAAATTTAAGCAATCGTATTAATGTACAAAGTACATGTACAAGCGCGGCGCATGCATTTGAGTAGAAATTGTCTGAAAATTAGCTAAGATCACGCGTGAGTGATAAGCAAAAAAAGTTAGCGATCGAATGACTGAATGATCGATTAAGTGTGGGTGTGTGAGTGAGCCCATCCTAAAAATTACCAACATATCATTTCAGTAACGGACGTTAGATTCTCGGATTGTTTTTGATTATATAATGTATGAAGCTCGGATAGAAACTACATGTATACAATTCAAGGACCACTAGCAGTATATGCTGCTAGTAGTCCTTGATACAATTATGTAGAAAGTAGCTTTTCTGTACAAGGTAACGTATATCTAGCATTATGAGTCTTTTTGCCTAGGATCGTGACAAAATGATTTGTATAGGCTCGAGACTAAATAACTATCTGGTCTAACATACATGTACATGTACATATAACATCGTCCCTGTCCCGTAAGGTTGGACTAAAGAGCATCGGATACAGACATCTGCGTGGTATGTAAATTATAAAACTGTTATAATAAACACCGTTAGAACTTTTTAAAACAAATTGAAACTGCTAATTTAACACTATTTTGATGTTTGATCTGCGTTGGTCAGCTTCTGCTTTAGATATTTAAAATAAAAAGTTACTTTTTTGGTTTTAGTCTTTTTCTAATGCTTTTGTAGTTTTCGTGGTAAAAATAACATTTTCAAATTATGCGTTAGTACTGTGGCTTAACTAGTATTCTACAGCGTTACTTTTTAAGACCATAACTTAAGTTTAAAAAGCTACATGCACCAATTAATACAACGCTGATTTTTAACATGAAGCTGTGACCAATGCTAGTAAAAAGCGACTAGACAAGCGGAGATGAGTTTTCAAATGTATATTTCGCTGTTATTTACATTTTGGGCCGCCGCACTGGTTCCGAATGTTTGTTCTCAAAGTAAGTGTTGGCGAAAAGGTTATTGTCGAGTTTTTGTTCTTAGGCACAAATTCACAAAAAAGATTCCACAATTAATTGTTTAATTAATTTAAAAAATTAAAACACTTATTACAAAAACCACAAACTAGTCTGATTTTGTAAATGTCTTACATATAAACATCTATTTTTTTATTTTCATACACAATATTAGTGCAAATTAATAAATAAAACAGTTTTCAATCAAATTGGCTTTTTGCTACCTTTTTATTTAAAACAATGCTTGCCTTGCACTCGAGTGCAACATTTGAGCTATTTTAACATCCTTACTTTTATAAAAACAGAATGTATTTATACATTTGTATCATATATTTTATATTTTAAATATCCACTAACATTTAAAACAAATAAATATTGCCCTAAACCTTACTGCACATCTTTATGAATTCATTTCCACTGTAAAGCTAATAAAGCTTTGATAAGGCAAATGTATTTCAAATACTAAGGCAACATTGTCTTTGTTGGCATTTAGCATTAGCAATTGTATTACGTATGCATTACTATCAGTTTTAAAGCTACTTGACTTATCAAAAACCCGAAACCACAGATGAGTTAGTAGCTCTGACCACTTATTGGAATTTTCAACTCCATTCAATACTATCAGCGATAATTATCATTTACCAAAATTGAAATAATTTATGCACGGCTACGATTGAAGGTAACTTAGAGACAACTCCAGCCCACAGTACTACACCTATTCCCAATGTAGCTACGATAATGTCCACAACTACAACAAAAACGTCAATTACTGCAACGCTATCGGCGAGCACAGCTGCTCCAGCAACAACAACCACTGCTACTGCAAGCACAGCTGCTCCAGCAACAACAACCACTGCTACTGCAAGCACAACTGCTCCAGCAACAACAACCACTGCTACTGCAAGCACAGCTGGTCTAGCAACATCAACTACTGCTACTGCAAGCACAGCTGCTCCAGCAACAACCACAACTGCGACTCCAGCACCAACAACCACTGCTACTGCAAGCCCCACTGCTCCAGCAACAACAACAACTGCGACTCCAGCACTAACAACCACTGCTACTGCAAGCACAGCTGCTCCAGCAACAACAACCACTGCTACTGCAAGCACAGCTGGTCTAGCAACATTAACTACTGCTACTGCAAGCACAGCTGCTCCAGCAACAACAACAACTGCGACTCCAGCACTAACAACCACTGCTACTGCAAGCACAGCTGGTCCAGCAACAACAACAACTGCGACTCCTGCAACAACAACCACTGCTACTGCAAGCACAGCTGGTCCAGCAACATCAAAAACTGCGACCCCAGCAACAACAACAACTGCGACTCCAGCACCAACAACCACTGCTACTGCAAGCCCCACTGCTCCAGCAACAACAACCACTGCTACTGCAAGCCCCACTGCTCCAGCACCAACAACCGCTGCTACTGCAAGCCCCACTGCTCCAGCAACAACAACCACTGCTACTGCAAGCCCCACTGCTCCAGCAACAACAACTACTGCTACTGCAAGCCCCACTGCTCCAGCAACAACAACCACTGCTACTGCAAGCCCCACTGCTCCAGCAACAACAACCGCTGCTACTGCAAGCACAACTGCTCCAGCAACAACAACCACTGCTACTGCAAGCACAGCTGCTCCAGCAACAACAACCACTGCTACTGCAAGCACAACTGCTCCAGCAACAACAACCACTGCTACTGCAAGCACAGCTGGTCTAGCAACATCAACTACTGCTACTGCAAGCACAGCTGCTCCAGCAACAACCACAACTGCGACTCCAGCACCAACAACCACTGCTACTGCAAGCCCCACTGCTCCAGCAACAACAACAACTGCGACTCCAGCACTAACAACCACTGCTACTGCAAGCACAGCTGCTCCAGCAACAACAACCACTGCTACTGCAAGCACAGCTGGTCTAGCAACATCAACTACTGCTACTGCAAGCACAGCTGCTCCAGCAACAACAACAACTGCGACTCCAGCACTAACAACCACTGCTACTGCAAGCACAGCTGGTCCAGCAACAACAACAACTGCGACTCCTGCAACAACAACCACTGCTACTGCAAGCACAGCTGGTCCAGCAACATCAAAAACTGCGACCCCAGCAACAACAACAACTGCGACTCCAGCACCAACAACCACTGCTACTGCAAGCCCCACTGCTCCAGCAACAACAACTACTGCTACTGCAAGCCCCACTGCTCCAGCAACAACAACCACTGCTACTGCAAGCCCCACTGCTCCAGCACCAACAACCGCTGCTACTGCAAGCCCCACTGCTCCAGCAACAACAACCACTGCTACTGCAAGCCCCACTGCTCCAGCAACAACAACTACTGCTACTGCAAGCCCCACTGCTCCAGCAACAACAACCACTGCTACTGCAAGCCCCACTGCTCCAGCAACAACAACCGCTGCTACTGCAAGCACAACTGCTCCAGCAACAACAACCACTGCTACTGCAAGCACAGCTGGTCCAGCAACAACAACAACTGCGACTCCTGCAACAACAACCACTGCTACTGCAAGCACAGCTGGTCCAGCAACATCAAAAACTGCGACCCCAGCAACAACAACAACTGCGACTCCAGCACCAACAACCACTGCTACTGCAAGCCCCACTGCTCCAGCAACAACAACCACTGCTACTGCAAGCACAGCTGGTCCAGCAACAACAACCACTGCTACTGCAAGCCCCACTGCTCCAGCAACAACAACCACTGCTACTGCAAGCCCCACTGCTCCAGCAACAACAACCACTGCTACTGCAAGCCCCACTGCTCCAGCAACAACAACCACTGCTACTGCAAGCACAGCTGGTCCAGCAACAACAACAACTGCGACTCTAGTAACAACAACCACTGCTACTGCAAGCACAGCTGGTCCAGCAACAACAACAACTGCGACTCCAGCAACAACAACCACTGCTACTGCAAGCCCCACTGCTCCAGCAACAACAACAACTGCGACTCCAGCACCAACAACCACTGCTACTGCAAGCCTCACTGCTCCAGCAACAACAACCACTGCGACTCCAGCAACAACAACCACTGCTACTGCAAGCCCCACTGCTCCAGCAACAACAACCACTGCTACTGCAAGCACAACTGCTCCAGCAACAACAACCACTGCTACTGCAAGCACAGCTGGTCCAGCAACAACAACAACTGCGACTCCTGCAACAACAACCACTGCTACTGCAAGCACAGCTGGTCCAGCAACATCAAAAACTGCGACCCCAGCAACAACAACAACTGCGACTCCAGCACCAACAACCACTGCTACTGCAAGCCTCACTGCTCCAGCAACAACAACCGCTGCTACTGCAAGCACAACTGCTCCAGCAACAACAACCACTGCTACTGCAAGCCCCACTGCTCCAGCAACAACAACAACTGCGACTCCAGCAACAACAACCACTGCTACTGCAAGCACAGCTGGTCCAGCAACAACAACTGCGACTCCAGCAACAACAACCACTGCTACTGCAAGCACAGCTGGTCCAGCAACAACAACTGCGACTCCAGCACCAACAACCACTGCTACTGCAAGCCTCACTGCTCCAGCAACAACAACAACTGCGACTCCAGCAACAACAACCACTGCTACTGCAAGCACAGCTGGTCCAGCAACAACAACAACTGCGACTCCAGCAACAACAACCACTGCTACTGCAAGCCCCACTGCTCCAGCAACAACAACCACTGCTACTGCAAGCCCCACTGCTCCAGCAACAACAACAACTGCGACTCCAGCACCAACAACCACTGCTACTGCAAGCACAGCTGCTCCAGCAACATCAACAACTGCGACTCCAGCACCAACAACCACTGCTACTGCAAGCCCCACTGCTCCAGCAACAACAACCACTGCTACTGCAAGCACAGCTGCTCCAGCAACAACAACACCTGCGACTCCAGCAACAACAACAACTGCGACTCCAGCAACAACAACAACTGCGACTCCAGCAACAACAACTGCGACTCCAGCAACAGCAACAACTGCGACTCCAGCAACAACAACAACTGCGACTCCAGCAACAACAACAACTGCGACTCCAGCAACAACAACAACTGCGACTCCAGCAACAACAACAACTGCGACTCCAGCACCAACAACCACTGCTACTGCAAGCACAGCTGCTCCAGCAACGTCAACAACTGCGACTCCAGCAACAACAACCACTGCTACTGCAAGCCTCACTGCTCCAGCAACAACAACAACTGCGACTCCAGCAACAACAACCACTGCTACTGCAAGCCCCACTGCTCCAGCAACAACAACAACTGCGACTCCAGCACCAACAACCACTGCTACTGCAAGCCTCACTGCTCCAGCAACAACAACCACTGCGACTCCAGCAACAACAACCACTGCTACTGCAAGCCCCACTGCTCCAGCAACAACAACCACTGCTACTGCAAGCACAGCTGGTCCAGCAACAACAACCACTGCTACTGCAAGCACAGCTGGTCCAGCAACAACAACAGCTGCGACTCCAGCAACAACAACCACTGCTACTGCAAGCACAGCTGGTCCAGCAACAACAACCACTGCTACTGCAAGCACAGCTGGTCCAGCAACATCAACAACTGCGACTCCAGCAACAACAACAACTGCGACTCCAGCAACAACAACAACTGCGACTCCAGCAACAACAACAACTGCGACTCCAGCACTAACAACCACTGCTACTGCAAGCACAGCTGCTCCAGCAACATCAACAACTGCGACTCCAGCAACAACAACCACTGCTACTGCAAGCCTCACTGCTCCAGCAACAACAACAACTGCGACTCCAGCAACAACAACCACTGCTACTGCAAGCACAGCTGGTCCAGCAACAACAACTGCGACTCCAGCAACAACAACCACTGCTACTGCAAGCCCCACTGCTCCAGCAACAACAACAACTGCGACTCCAGCAACAACAACCACTGCTACTGCAAGCACAGCTGGTCCAGCAACAACAACAACTGCGACTCCAGCAACAACAACCACTGCTACTGCAAGCACAGCTGGTCCAGCAACAACAACAACTGCGACTCCAGCAACAACAACCACTGCTACTGCAAGCACAGCTGGTACAGCAACAACAACTGCGACTCCAGCAACAACAACCACTGCTACTGCAAGCACAGCTGGTCCAGCAACAACAACAACTGCGACTCCAGCAACAACAACCACTGCTACTGCAAGCCTCACTGCTCCAGCAACAACAACCACTGCTACTGCAAGCACAGCTGGTCCAGCAACAACAACTGCGACTCCAGCAACAACAACCACTGCTACTGCAAGCCCCACTGCTCCAGCAACAACAACAACTGCGACTCCAGCAACAACAACCACTGCTACTGCAAGCACAGCTGGTCCAGCAACAACAACTGCGACTCCAGCAACAACAACCACTGCTACTGCAAGCCTCACTGCTCCAGCAACAACAACCACTGCGACTCCAGCAACAACAACCACTGCTACTGCAAGCCCCACTGCTCCAGCAACAACAACCACTGCTACTGCAAGCACAACTGCTCCAGCAACAACAACCACTGCTACTGCAAGCACAGCTGGTCCAGCAACAACAACAACTGCGACTCCTGCAACAACAACCACTGCTACTGCAAGCACAGCTGGTCCAGCAACATCAAAAACTGCGACCCCAGCAACAACAACAACTGCGACTCCAGCACCAACAACCACTGCTACTGCAAGCCCCACTGCTCCAGCAACAACAACCACTGCTACTGCAAGCCCCACTGCTCCAGCAACAACAACTACTGCTACTGCAAGCCCCACTGCTCCAGCAACAACAACCACTGCTACTGCAAGCCCCACTGCTCCAGCAACAACAACCGCTGCTACTGCAAGCACAACTGCTCCAGCAACAACAACCACTGCTACTGCAAGCACAGCTGGTCCAGCAACAACAAAAACTGCGACTCCTGCAACAACAACCACTGCTACTGCAAGCACAGCTGGTCCAGCAACATCAAAAACTGCGACCCCAGCAACAACAACAACTGCGACTCCAGCACCAACAACCACTGCTACTGCAAGCCCCACTGCTCCAGCAACAACAACCACTGCTACTGCAAGCACAGCTGGTCCAGCAACAACAACCACTGCTACTGCAAGCCCCACTGCTCCAGCAACAACAACCACTGCTACTGCAAGCCCCACTGCTCCAGCAACAACAACCACTGCTACTGCAAGCACAGCTGGTCCAGCAACAACAACAACTGCGACTCTAGTAACAACAACCACTGCTACTGCAAGCACAGCTGGTCCAGCAACAACAACAACTGCGACTCCAGCAACAACAACCACTGCTACTGCAAGCCCCACTGCTCCAGCAACAACAACAACTGCGACTCCAGCACCAACAACCACTGCTACTGCAAGCCTCACTGCTCCAGCAACAACAACCACTGCGACTCCAGCAACAACAACCACTGCTACTGCAAGCCCCACTGCTCCAGCAACAACAACCACTGCTACTGCAAGCCCCACTGCTCCAGCAACAACAACCACTGCTACTGCAAGCACAGCTGGTCCAGCAACAACAACAACTGCGACTCCTGCAACAACAACCACTGCTACTGCAAGCACAGCTGGTCCAGCAACATCAAAAACTGCGACTCCAGCACCAACAACCACTGCTACTGCAAGCCTCACTGCTCCAGCAACAACAACCACTGCTACTGCAAGCACAACTGCTCCAGCAACAACAACCACTGCTACTGCAAGCCCCACTGCTCCAGCAACAACAACAACTGCGACTCCAGCAACAACAACCACTGCTACTGCAAGCACAGCTGGTCCAGCAACAACAACTGCGACTCCAGCAACAACAACCACTGCTACTGCAAGCACAGCTGGTCCAGCAACAACAGTTGCGACTCCAGCACCAACAACCACTGCTACTGCAAGCCTCACTGCTCCAGCAACAACAACAACTGCGACTCCAGCAACAACAACCACTGCTACTGCAAGCACAGCTGGTCCAGCAACAACAACAACTGCGACTCCAGCAACAACAACCACTGCTACTGCAAGCCTCACTGCTCCAGCAACAACAACCACTGCTACTGCAAGCACAGCTGGTCCAGCAACAACAACTGCGACTCCAGCAACAACAACCACTGCTACTGCAAGCCCCACTGCTCCAGCAACAACAACAACTGCGACTCCAGCAACAACAACCACTGCTACTGCAAGCACAGCTGGTCCAGCAACAACAACTGCGACTCCAGCACCAACAACCACTGCTACTGCAAGCCTCACTGCTCCAGCAACAACAACCACTGCGACTCCAGCAACAACAACCACTGCTACTGCAAGCCCCACTGCTCCAGCAACAACAACCACTGCTACTGCAAGCACAACTGCTCCAGCAACAACAACCACTGCTACTGCAAGCACAGCTGGTCCAGCAACAACAACAACTGCGACTCCTGCAACAACAACCACTGCTACTGCAAGCACAGCTGGTCCAGCAACATCAAAAACTGCGACCCCAGCAACAACAACAACTGCGACTCCAGCACCAACAACCACTGCTACTGCAAGCCCCACTGCTCCAGCAACAACAACTACTGCTACTGCAAGCCCCACTGCTCCAGCAACAACAACCACTGCTACTGCAAGCCCCACTGCTCCAGCAACAACAACCACTGCTACTGCAAGCACAGCTGGTCCAGCAACAACAACAACTGCGACTCTAGTAACAACAACCACTGCTACTGCAAGCACAGCTGGTCCAGCAACAACAACAACTGCGACTCCAGCAACAACAACCACTGCTACTGCAAGCCCCACTGCTCCAGCAACAACAACAACTGCGACTCCAGCACCAACAACCACTGCTACTGCAAGCCTCACTGCTCCAGCAACAACAACCACTGCGACTCCAGCAACAACAACCACTGCTACTGCAAGCCCCACTGCTCCAGCAACAACAACCACTGCTACTGCAAGCACAGCTGGTCCAGCAACAACAACCACTGCTACTGCAAGCCCCACTGCTCCAGCAACAACAACCACTGCTACTGCAAGCCCCACTGCTCCAGCAACAACAACCACTGCTACTGCAAGCCCCACTGCTCCAGCAACAACAACCACTGCTACTGCAAGCACAGCTGGTCCAGCAACAACAACAACTGCGACTCTAGCAACAACAACCACTGCTACTGCAAGCCCCACTGCTCCAGCAACAACAACAACTGCGACTCCAGCACCAACAACCACTGCTACTGCAAGCCTCACTGCTCCAGCAACAACAACCACTGCGACTCCAGCAACAACAACCACTGCTACTGCAAGCCCCACTGCTCCAGCAACAACAACCACTGCTACTGCAAGCACAACTGCTCCAGCAACAACAACCACTGCTACTGCAAGCACAGCTGGTCCAGCAACAACAACAACTGCGACTCCAGCAACAACAACCACTGCTACTGCAAGCACAGCTGGTCCAGCAACATCAAAAACTGCGACCCCAGCAACAACAACAACTGCGACTCCAGCACCAACAACCACTGCTACTGCAAGCCTCACTGCTCCAGCAACAACAACCACTGCTACTGCAAGCACAACTGCTCCAGCAACAACAACCACTGCTACTGCAAGCACAGCTGGTCCAGCAACAACAACAACTGCGACTCCTGCAACAACAACCACTGCTACTGCAAGCACAGCTGGTCCAGCAACATCAAAAACTGCGACCCCAGCAACAACAACAACTGCGACTTCAGCACCAACAACCACTGCTACTGCAAGCCCCACTGCTCCAGCAACAACAACCACTGCTACTGCAAGCCCCACTGCTCCAGCAACAACAACCACTGCTACTGCAAGCCCCACTGCTCCAGCAACAACAACAACTGCGACTGCAAGCACAGCTGGTCCAGCAACAACAACAACTGCGACTCCAGCACCAACAACCACTGCTACTGCAAGCCCCACTGCTCCAGCAACAACAACCACTGCTACTGCAAGCCCCACTGCTCCAGCAACAAAAACTACTGCTACTGCAAGCCCCACTGCTCCAGCAACAACAACCACTGCTACTGCAAGCCCCACTGCTCCAGCAACAACAACCACTGCTACTGCAAGCCCCACTGCTCCAGCAACAACAACCACTGCTACTGCAAGCACAGCTGGTCCAGCAACAACAACCACTGCTACTGCAAGCACAGCTGCTCCAGCAACAACAACCACTGCTACTGCAAGCCCCACTGCTCCAGCAACAACAACCACTGCTACTGCAAGCACAGCTGGTCCAGCAACAACAACAACTGCGACTCTAGTAACAACAACCACTGCTACTGCAAGCACAGCTGGTCCAGCAACAACAACAACTGCGACTCCAGCAACAACAACCACTGCTACTGCAAGCCCCACTGCTCCAGCAACAACAACCACTGCTACTGCAAGCCCCACTGCTCCAGCAACAACAACAACTGCGACTGCAAGCACAGCTGGTCCAGCAACAACCACTGCTACTCCAGCACCAACAACCACTGCTACTGCAAGCCCCACTGCTCCAGCAACAACAACCACTGCTACTGCAAGCACAGCTGGTCCAGCAACAACAACCACTGCTACTGCAAGCACAGCTGCTCCAGCAACAACAACCACTGCTACTGCAAGCCCCACTGCTCCAGCAACAACAACCACTGCTACTGCAAGCACAGCTGGTCCAGCAACAACAACAACTGCGACTCTAGTAACAACAACCACTGCTACTGCAAGCACAGCTGGTCCAGCAACAACAACAACTGCGACTCCAGCAACAACAACCACTGCTACTGCAAGCCCCACTGCTCCAGCAACAACAACCACTGCTACTGCAAGCCCCACTGCTCCAGCAACAACAACCACTGCTACTGCAAGCACAGCTGCTCCAGCAACAACAACAACTGCGACTCCAGCAACAACAACCACTGCTACTGCAAGCACAGCTGCTCCAGCAACAACAACAACTGCGACTCCAGCAACAACAACCACTGCTACTGCAAGCACAGCTGGTCCAGCAACAACAACAACTGCGACTCCAGCAACAACAACCACTGCTACTGCAAGCACAGCTGGTACAGCAACAACAACTGCGACTCCAGCAACAACAACCACTGCTACTGCAAGCACAGCTGGTCCAGCAACAACAACTGCGACTCCAGCAACAACAACCACTGCTACTGCAAGCACAGCTGGTCCAGCAACAACAACCACTGCTACTGCAAGCACAGCTGGTCCAGCAACAACAACCACTGCTACTGCAAGCACAGCTGCTCCAGCAACAACAACCACTGCTACTGCAAGCACAGCTGGTCCAGCAACAACAACCACTGCTACTGCAAGCACAGCTGGTCCAGCAACAACAACAACTGCGACTCCAGCAACAACAACCACTGCTACTGCAAGCACAGCTGCTCCAGCAACAACAACCACTGCTACTGCAAGCACAGCTGCTCCAGCAACAACAACCACTGCGACTCCAGCAACAACAACCACTGCTACTGCAAGCACAGCTGGTCCAGCAACAACAACAACTGCGACTCCAGCAACAACAACCACTGCTACTGCAAGCACAGCTGCTCCAGCAACAACAACCACTGCTACTGCAAGCACAGCTGCTCCAGCAACAACAACCACTGCTACTGCAAGCACAGCTTCGTCAATACCAACTACAGCTGTAGCTTCAACAGTTTCCGCATTGACCACAACAAGCAGCATGTTAACAACTGGTCAATCTTCAACTATGTCTTCTTTAACTTCAACAAAAAGAGTTCCAATATCTTCAGGTATCAAAAGTAGTTTTCTAAAAATTAAGAAAGTTATAATCGGGTGGTTGGTTTTTCTTCGGCTTCAAAATTGGAGAACTGGTATGAAAAGTGCGCATGAAAAGATGTTTTTCCTTTCGTATTAGCTTTAATCGTTTTTTACGCTCGTATGCACGCTTCAGATTTGATGGTGTTTTGCAAATTTCAATGCTTCAAAATTCTCATGTTTGGCATCAAATTAAACTCAAACTTTTTAGCTACCTCACCTTTGACGTCCGCGTCTACAACTACAGTCGGTGCTACAGCAACCAGCAGTTCTGGTGTTTCGTCAACTACTACAACAACTGCATCAACGTCAATTGCAGCTTCAACGTCGGTATACAGCACTGCAGCTACAACTGGAGCTGCAACTTCAACTACAGCATCTTCAATCGCCACCACAGCGACGCCAACAACGTCAGTCGCTTGCTCTCCGGCCTTGAACTTGAGTCCGAATTTGTCACCGTATTGGCTATTGACGGGTGAGTAGAATAGCATTTCAATTTACAGTTTCATGACAGCGATTTTAGTTATTTTGGAAGCTAAAATGCACTTTTCGATTGAAGTGATCTCAGCCGTGCCAGCAAGCGTCGCTGTTGATGGCTGCACCTGGCGAAACTTGATGGAATTCAGGCTGCTCAGCTTGCTGATCGAGGCCAGCAATAGCGCACTGGTTGGTAGAAGAAGGCGAAGGCGGTCTGTCAGCAGTGGGACCGTTCAGCTGCAGGTAAACTTTGGGTAACTGTCGGGAAATGTGCCAGCACCAGGGGGGGGGGCTTTAACACCAAGGGGATTTGGCACCGAGGGTCTTTAGCACCAAGGGGCTTTAACACCAAGGGGCTTTAGCACCAAGGGGCTTTAGCACCAAGGAGCTTTAGCACCAAGAGGCTTTAGCACCAAGGGGCTTTAGCACCAAGGGGCTTTAGCACCAAGGGGCTTTAGCACCAAGGGGCTTTAGCACCAAGGGGCTTTAGCACCAAGTGGCTATAGAACCAAGGGGCTTTAGCACCAAGGGGCTTTAGCACCAAGGGGCTTTAGCACCAAGGGGCTTTAGCACCAAGGGGCTTTAGCACCAGGGCTTCAACACAAAGGGGCTTTAGCACCAGGAGCTTTAACACCAAGGGGCTTTAGCACCAGGGCTTCAACACAAAGGGGCTTTAGCACCAGGAGCTTTAACACCAAGGGGCTTTAGCACCATGGGTCCTAGCACCAAAGGGCGCCAACACCCCTGACAACACCCCACTGTAAGAAATCAACTATCCAACTTCCATCGTTTTACCTTACAACAAAACAGATTGTAACAACTCAACGTGTAGAAGGAAGACCTGACGAGGTGGAGCTGGTCTACTACGCCATGCAAGGTGAATCGTATTTCTCTGTGCAGCAAGCCGTGGAAAATCTGATAGCGGTCAGGGAGAAGGCCCCGATAATCTTGGGATATCCGGTTGAGACGGTTGCTACCTGTAAGTATGGCAAAAAAGATTAAAAAAAATTCATTGATTGTTTAAAGTATTCACAAGTCAAGTCTAATAATATGGTAAAAAACGACTCAATTTCGAGACTTTGTGGTGGCAATTTCGGTTAAAAAAACATTAGTTTCAAAGTTTGTGTTGATTTATCATGTGTCATGGTGGTAATCAACCGGTGATTCATGTTAATTCATGACTTTTAGTGCTATAAATCTGAAAAAGTGTTTTTACCTTGCTAAACGCACTTTCCAGAAAATTTGGGCTTCAAAAAAATATTATCTACTAAAAGTTAAAACGTACTCATTTTCTTAATAGATCTACCACAGTCATTTATTGGTCTGATTTACCATAGACATAAAACCAGACATAGGTCATACCATAGACATAAAACCAGACATAGGTCATACCATAGACATAAAACCAGACATAGGTCATACCATAGACATAAAACCAGACATAGGTCATACCATAGACATAAAACCAGACATAGGTCATACCATAGACATAAAACCAGACATAGGTCATACCATAGACATAAAACCAGACATAGGTCATACCATAGACATAAAACCAGACATAGGTCATACCATAGACATAAAACCAGACATAAGTCATACAATGACATAAAAACCAGACATGGATCATACCCTAGACATAAAAGCAGACAGATCAAATATAGGCAATAAAAAACATAAAAACATCATGTAGTAACCAGCATAAACACTTGTTAGTCTCACATTCCAAAGAAAATAATTTTTACTTTTTTACAAACAATTTCAGTCTACCAAGCTTCAGCAAACAATTCCCCGCAACGACTGTGGGTAATCGGCGCTGTAGTTGGAACTCTTGCCGGAATCATTATAATCGCCTGGTCAGTTCTGCTCGTTTATCGACGCTGGTTGCTACCGAATAATCGATCTAATCGAAGTGTCGACGTAGTTGCTGAAGAATTCTACACTGATTCCATGCGACCGGTGGCTCATATGCGAGCGGTGGGGCTGTTGCTTGATTTGTACTTTTTGCTTGTATTATTAGTTCGTATTACCTAATTAAAGATAAAGTCACTTATTATATCACTTACAAGCCATGTACGTTGGCTATGTACATTGCTGCGTACATTCACCTGCCCTTTTTTCGAAGCTCTCTTTCAAAGACAGTAGTGAACCCACCACTCGTGGTGTCTTGTTAAACGCTTTTCTACATTTCCTTTCAAATCTATTTTCAATTAAACAACAGCCCCCATTTCCAGCGTGCCATTCTGACTCTGTAATCACAAGAATGTACATTTCCCTAGCCTATTCCTCCAACTTTATAAGCAGCGACTCCAAGCGTCTCTCTCTCTGTCCCTATAATGTACATTTCCCTAGCCTATCCTTCACCAAGCTTTATATTTATAATCAGCGACCCCAACTCAAAGCGTCTCTCTCTGTCCCTACAATGTAAATTTCCCTAGCCTATCCTTCACCAAGCTTTATATTTATAATCAGCGACCCCAACTCAAAGCGTCTCTCTCTATCCCTACAATGTACATTTCCCTAGCCTATCCTTCACCAAGCTTTATATTTATAATCAGCGACCCCAACTCAAAGCGTCTCTCTCTATCCCTACAATGTACATTTCCCTAGCCTATCCTTCACCAAGCTTTATATTTATAATCAGCGACCCCAACTCAAAGCGTCTCTCTCTATCCCTACAATGTACATTTCCCTAGCCTATCCTTCACCAAGCTTTATATTTATAATCAGCGACCCCAACTCCAAGCGTCTCTCTCTGTCCATTTAATGTACATTTCCCTAGCCTATCCCTCACCAAGCTTTATAATCAGCGACCCCAACTACAAGCGTCTCTAGCTCTCTGTCTATATAATGTACATTTCCCTAACCTATCTTTCACCAAGCTCAGTACGAGTAAACAGCGATCCCCAGTCTAAGGGTGTTTTTTCTGTCCTTTTAATTTACGACTCGTAAATTCTCTTAACTTTAGTCTTCCACTACTGGCGCGTCTCCATGCAAAGTTCCATTCAGATCTGCAATTAAAACACTATTTTATGACATGTTCACAACAAGCCCATTTCATCACACTTTCGAATTCGACACGAAATCTTAAACAGAGTATCCATTTTTATGAATAGTTTATTACGAGATTATAAATTACCAGCAGTAGATACATACGTTATAATGGGTAGGCCTCACAGGATAACAAGTCAAGTCCAGCATCCCGATCAGTAAAGGATTTCTCTTCATTTTCTGCCAACTCGTGAGTCTCTCTCTCCTCTCTCTCTCTCTCTCTCTCGCCATGTCGCGCCGTGTCTTCCCGTCTCTCTCGCTTCCTCTCTTCCCTTCTCTGCCCGTCTTGTCCAGAGGAATTCTCTCAGGGCAACACGAACACGCCACTCAAGTCTGCCACCAACTGTGTGCGCGCCTCCGTCCGCTTCCCTCTCTCTTGGAGGCGAGAGAGGAGCAAATAGCTTAGAAATTCTGATCGAGCAGTCTTGATCTGTATAGAGTAGCCCTATGTGTAACGCCAGATTCTGATATGCTTTTTCAGACGTAGCGTTTTAGTCTAATTAGCAAAGTAGTAGTAAGTATAGTCATTAGCTTGACAGTGCTAAACTGCTGCCAAGAAAATGGGCAGGGGTTAAGGCTCATGAATATAAAACCATGCAGTTAAAAATCGATATTCAACATTTGAAAAACGAGACAACGCCCAACAACTAGCTTAGTCCAGGTTAACTTGGTTTCCTAGGGCGGTTTGCAATACTATTCAGTGTGTTGGTCAGTTTACATTCGATATTAATCAATTAACAGAAGGGCAAACTAATGCTTTAAATTTTACGTATCTGTAAATCTGATTTTTTTTAAAAACTACAGAATCCACGAATCATGTACGGTCGTGACGATGTCGAGGTGATCACCGGGCGTTTCGCCAGACGGCTGGGGGCGCACGTTGCCGAAATGCGACGCGAAGGCGGTGGACGAGTCGCCTCCGAGAGGGAGCTGCCGGATTCGTCCTGGGCGGGGGGCGGCTCGTCAGCTGATGACAGACCGATAGCTGTGGTGCAGTCCGAGGGACCGAAGAGGTCTGTGTCTGTCTGTCTGTCTGTCTGTCTGTCTGTCTGTCTGTCTGTCTGTCTGTCTGCCTGTCTGTCTGCCTGCCTGTCTGTCTGCCTGCCTGTCTGTCTGTCTGTCTGTCTGTCTGTCTGTCTGTCTGTCTGTCTCTCTGTCTGTCTGTCTGTCTGTCTGTCTGTCTGTCTGTCTGTCTGTCTGCCTGCCTGTCTGTCTGCCTGCCTGTCTGTCTGCCTGCCTGCCTGTCTGTCTGTCTGTCTGTCTGTCTGTCTTAGTGTCTGTCTGTCTGTCTGTCTGTCTGTCTGTCTGTCTGTCTGTCTGTCTGTCTGTCTGTCTGTCTGTCTGTCTGTCTGTCTGTCCGTCTGTCTGACTGTCCGTCTGTCTGTCTGTCTGTCTGTCTGACTGTCCATCTGTCTGTCTGTCTGTCCGTTTGTCTGTCTCTCTCTCTGTCTGTCTGTCTGTCTATTTATCTATCTATCTATCTATCTATCTATCTATCTATCTATCTATCTATCTATCTATCTATCTATCTATCTATCTATCTATCTATCTATCTATCTATCTATCTATCTATCTATCTATCTATCTATCTATCTATCTATCTATCTATCTATCTATCTATCTATCTATCTATCTATCTATCTATCTATCTATCTATCTATCTATCTATCTATCTATCTATCTATCTATCTATCTATCTATCTATCTATCTATCTATCTATCTATCTATCTATCTATCTATCTATCTATCTATCTATCTATCTATCTATCTATCTATCTATCTATCTATCTATCTATCTATCTATCTACCTATCTATTTATCTACCCATCTAACTACAGACGCAGGCTACCCCGCACCCCATCTGAGCTGGAGTCCGGCAGTCCCAGCGGAGAAGTCGAGGTGGAACTCCGCAGACTTGCAGGCCCGGGCATCGGCGGCCGGCACCACCCAGGTGAGAGTTCGAAGAGACCCTACACTTGCCGATAGACAGTTAAAAAATATCTGCATACTTGAACGTCTGCTTCATTCCTATCGGGCGGATTATTTTTGGAAGGGAACGAGAATCGAGCCAAGTTGAGATGGGAAGAGGGAGCAGCCGATGGGATATTCCCCAGCCAGTGCACCTCCAACCTCTTTCTTCCCGCCTAAACTCTCCCTCTCTCTCCATCATTTTCAGTTCACCCGATGGCCTTCCCGGCCGGCCAGTCCAGAAGCATCGACCGAGGCAGGAAGCGGCACGAGGTGAGAGCGAACGTATCTTTGGATTTTTGCGTCGCTGCGACTCTTCAGAATATAAATTGTTAGCCAACTAATGGCTCGCTGTGCCTGGCCACTATAGCTATGATGCCTCTTTAATCTGAATCTCTATTATTTATTGCACATCAATAGCCTCGTAAGTGTTGTTCCATCCCTGACCTCATCCGTCCTTTTCTGTCCCTTTCTAGCAAATCTTACCTGATCGGATTCTAGTCTTCTACCAGGGTCTGCTACCCTGGCTATGCCGATCTCATCCTCTCCAATCTAATCTCCTCCTCCATAGCCTAATCTCACACTCTCAAATCCAATCTCACCCCACTCTACATGTAGCCTAATCTCACCCCTCTCCAACCAAATCTCACCCTCTCTAACCTAATCTCACCCCTCTCTAATCAAATCTCACCGCTTTTTAAAAAAATCTCGCCCTCTCTTATCTATTCTAACCCCTCTCCAACTAAATCTCATCCTGTCTAACCTAATCTCACCGTCTCTAACCTAATCTCCCCGCTCCCTAATCAAATCTCACCCCTTTTCTTAACTCTCACCCCTCTTTAAAATAATCTCACCCCTCATTACATGTAGCCTAATCTTACCCATTTCTTATCTAACCTTACCCCTCTCTCTAACCAAATCTCTCAAATCTCAAGAGAGAGAGAGAGAGAGAGAGTGAGAGAGAGAGAGAGAGAGAGAGAGAGAGAGAGAGAGGTAGGGAGCGAAGGAAGGGAGTGAGGGAGCGGGAGAGGAGGTAAAGAGAGGAAGGGGAGAGATGGGGGGAGGAAATTTACTTTGGAGTCTTTAAGAAACGCCAAAAATATTCTAATAGAAGAAGTTTTGGAAGGAGAAATGTGATCAAAGTAGTTCAAAGATGAAGGATCTCAATCTGAAATCCTATTTAAACTAAGTTCATGAAATTTGTTAACATAGCTGACGGACAATGTTGCATGCATTTAAACAGTTTAACAAATACTTGTTGCAATTAAAACAATGCATATATTATATTTGAAATATCGTATTTTACCACTGAATTTTGCTTTTTAGCACCGCGTCTGATGATCCAGTGAAAACCCGGAAGATTTCTATTTTTTAAACATTCACTGCATATGAAGTAAAACTAAAAACTACTTTGAGTCACAAATTTGCTTGTGCGTAAGATTGAAAGATTTGTCAATTTCTTCTTACTCATTTTTTGGTGTTTGATGACGAAACAGTTCGAAAATTTCATTGCTTCGTTTTTTTCTTGCGTCGAAATTTTACTTCTTAAATCTTCTTTTAAAGCGCAAGAATGGTGGTGAACATTGCAACCGCCCCACCTCGAACATTGGCCCGCTGCCCGCAGGAGATGGAGCGCCAGAGGAATAAGGAGAGGCTGCGAAGTCGGCAAGTCAGCTGTCAAGACGAATCGGTCAGGTGAGAGTTCGTTCAGACAATTGCATCCTTGAATTTGTGGTTGTGGTAGCTGTGCCACTTCACATAGATGGACTACTTTGTGTTAGCTCTGTCAGACACGGCATGCGGGTTCACTAAGTCTAGTTGTTTATCATTTCAGAGTTAAGCAAGGTTGGGTTTGGTTAGTACGATACTATAGAATGTAAGATTTCAATATAACTCTATTGGGGTGCTTGAGACACGACTCTCTAGGGGGATTGAGACACGACTCTATGGGGATTGAGACACGACTCTATGGGGATTGAGACACGACTCTATGGGTATTGAGACACAACTCTAGGGGGATTGAGACACAACTCTAGGGGGATTGAGACACAACTCTAGGGGGATTGAGACACGACTCTAGGGGGATTGAGACACAACTCTAGGGGGATTGAGACACAACTCTAGGGGGATTGAGACACGACTCTATGGGGATTGAGACACGACTCTATGGGGATTGAGACACGACTCTATGGGGATTGAGACACGACTCTATGGGGATTGAGACACGACTCTAGTGGGATTGAGACACGACTCTAGTGGGATTGGGACACGACTCTAGGGGGATTGAGACACGACTCTAAGGGGATTGAGACACGACTCTAGGGGAGTTCAGTCATGAGTGTAAGACTGAAAATTTTAAATTACTGAAAGCTTAATTTAAATGCAATTTTCCCCTAAATAGCTACTCATATATGGACGAGGACTCAATATAAAGATTTGAACTTTTCAAGTTCGGTCTGTCCTCATTTGACATTTCAATCAGCAGTTCGAGGCATAAATGAGTTTTTAGAGCCTGACTTTACTTTTCTCTCCTGATTGAGCATTGATTAGCTCAAAGCAGAAGCGGACCGCTCCCTTCCTCACTCGATCTCGTCTCCTCCATTCTCCAACCACCGCCTCGAAAAGACTCAAGAGCGGCCTCGACTCGGATGAGAGACCGGACTCTGCTGAGCAGACCACGCCTGACGCCTCTGACAGCACATCCCGGCTGCTGAAATCGTAAGGGAATATTGATTGATTTAGTGTGATGCATGGATAGATAGACAGATAGATGATAGATAGATAGATAGATCGATAATAGATAGATAGATAGATAGATAGATAGATAGATAGATAGATAGATAGATAGATAGATAGATAGATAGATAGATAGATAGATGGATGGATAGAGCAGTCCAGGGCCGTTGCTCTCCATCTGTCCATCTTCAGTCTTGAGAAAGCAAGTGGCTGAGTCATCATTACAACTCATAGGGGATTTCATAATAAGGGAAAAGTTTTCGGCAAGATCAATATGACTTCATCTGCTGAGCCAAGAAGAAGCAGATTTTTCTCCCGGAACAGTTTTCTTCCCCATCATGGGGACTCAGCTTAGTGATCAGCATCGAATCAATACTTGCCAAAATTGCCGACACAGAAAGCGGTTATGGAATTATAGATCTCTGCATCAAAAACATTTTTGGGAAGCTGAAGTGGAGAGATTTTGATTATTCATTCTCACGTGTAGTCTCACTAACTGCCTCACCTGGAGACTCACTAACTGCCTCACCTGGAGTCTCACTAACTGCCTCACTGGAGTCTCACTAACTGCCTCACCTGGAGTCTCACTAACTGCCTCACCTTAAAAATTCCAGACCAATGGAAAGTCCCCAACCAGTGGTTGCTAAGCAATGGGCTGTTGATCTACAGAAACTGCAGAACAAACATCAAGAACAACAGCAGCCACCGCCAATTCAACCAAGGAAACCGCGAAATCGTGTTGGCATTTCAGCTGCTGGTCAGCAGCAATCAGAGTGTGTCGCTTTGAGGGTGCAGGCATCCAATCAGACACCTGTTGATTGCCTGCCCAGACCGCCTAAGAGGTAGCTAGAGACCCAAAAAACATTGACTGCTGCTGTTTTGATGGGTGATCTACCCTCTAATTAGATGTGATCTACCCTCTAATTAGATGTGATCTACCCTCTAATTAGATGTGATCTACCCTCGAATTAGATGTGATCTACCGTCTAATTAGGTGCGATCTATCCTCTAATTAGGTGCGATCTACCCTTTGGTTAAATGTGATCTACCCGCGAATTGGATGTGATCTACCCGCTAATTAGTTGTGATCTACCCTTATATTAGATGTGATCTACCCTCTAATTAGATGTGATCTACCCTCTATGTAGATGTGATCTACCCTTATATTAGATGTGATCTACCCTTATATTAGATCTGATTTACCTTCTAATTAGATGTGATCTATCTCTAATTAGGTGTGATCTATCTCAAATTATGTGTGATCTCTAATTAGGTGTGATCTATCTCTAATTAGGTGTGATCTATCTCTAATTAGGTGTGATCTATCTCTAATTAGGTGTGATCTATCTCTAATTAGGTGTGATCTATCTCTAATTAGGTGTGATCTATCTCTAATTAGGTGTGATCTATCTCTAATTAGGTGTGATCTATCTCTAATTAGGTGTGATCTATCTCTAATTAGGTGTGATCTTCTACCCTCTAATTAGGTTCGATCTGGCCTTCACATTGAGTAGGGTTCTTCTCTCTCCGAGAATTTGGTGTGGTCTGTCACTAATGCCAGATCTGCATTTTAACACATAATTTTAGCATAACGATGCAATGATACAATCTACATAGCTGATTGCCAGACCCTGGACAAAAGTAAAGCTTAGCTACATTAAAAAATGGTGACGCTCGGCCAGAACGTTTTCCCGAATCGCTGAAAACAAAAATCCCCTACCAGCATAAAGTCCCACCGTTCCATTCCATTTCTAGCCTACTGTACTTAGTCTTTTTTCGCTATCAACTTTGCTTGGGCGAACGAATATATACCACCGACTCTACTGGTGTCCCGTAACTGCCGCTGCATATTGATCAGTAGGCTACTCAGGCAACACACACTCCCAATAGCGCGTCTCTCTGACGTAGATTTCAAACTGATCAAATGTTATGGGTAGATATATACGTAATATTTAAGTAGAATTTCCTAATCTACTTACTGCCCAAACAGTCAGTAGCCAAGCAACGCGTTTTGCAATCGTTATTTATAGCTCGTATAAAACATATGAGAACAATGGAACTTTTCTAGAGTCGAATCGATGCCACATCCTGGTTCCGCGGCTGGCTGCAACCGCAGTGAGTTTTAATAAAGTTTTTCTGTTAATTTAAACTACTAATAGTAGGTTGGAAAAGGTGAAGCAGATAACAATCTAAATAAATTTAATCGGAGAGTTTGTTTGTAGGCCGTAGGGGGGAGGGCACATTCGACACAGCATACAGTGAAGAAGTAAGCATGCAGTCACACCTATTCCAATGAGTAGCAATGACCCCTGTGCATACGCGCTCACACGGGGTGTACGGTCAAGCATGTAAAGTGTACATGTACGCTATCTGTGCCATTTAGGATTGGCCTTCATGGGCAATTTTGTGAAGCCCCTCAAAGTAATATCTTGCTAAATTTAAAATTTATCTGATTTCAAGTCCCCAATTTTTTTCTGAGTAAACAAATGAGTTCTAGTTGATTAAGAAAGTCTCAAATTTGGCCAATAATTTTTTCCAGCGTTTGTACTTCCATTGCGGCCTCACCAACATCAGCTGATGCAGCTGCAGCCGCCGCTGCCGCCGCCGCCTCCGCCCACGCAATCGCATTCCCATGGCAACAAGGCACAAGCCATTGTGCCACCATATAACTCCGTCATTGAAAATGTGAGTCCATGAGTTCCGTCTTAAATTATGTTGGTATTTTGTTTTTAATCTGAATGTAACTCGTATTATATTTGAATATCTTGTCATTAATTCACATGTTGAATGAATCACACATCAATCACAATACTACTCACAGCGAATTACTTGTGAATCACAGTGTTACTCACCGTGAATCATATTTAAATCGTGATGTTTACTCACTGTGAATCACTAGTGAATAAGCTAAACTGTAGAATATTTGTTGAACCAGTGTTTTTGATTAGAATCAGCAGCAGCCATAAAAAAACGGTCCTTTTGTTGAAAACCGTTTTATCATACTACTTAAAAGTAGCTCTAAGTTTATACCGCACATATCTACATTATAATGTTAAATACGTGTACATAAACAATTTCAAATTGGATTTTTACTCAAGAGACCTCACGACCAGAATCCGTCAGGACTGGCCGCCTGCGGCGCTCACGCCGATATTCGCGACGACAGTCCGGCAAATCATGCTGATCGCGACATTCCGCAGACCGAATCTCCTGTTGGCACCATTATTGTGAAAAAGAAACGAACAGATAGACGGAATCTCTAGTTGTTGTTGCTTGTGATCTTTTAGTAGCAGTTTATTTTGGTATTGAAGGATTTGCTTTTACGTATTCGCCCATGTACGTAATCCGTGAGCTTAAGCTTCAAATTTCGTATCGTTAAAGAAGTCTAGCATAGTTTTTATTTTCAAAAGCTTGGATGGAATGGAAATTTTATTATCTACATATCACATTCTAAGATAATTCGCATTCTAAGAAATCTTCAAACTTTTCTATTTTTTTCTAAGAAAGTGCTTGCATTCTAAGTAAAAAATTTCTACGAAACACTTTTCTAATTTCTAAGAAATACGATAAAAGTGACTGATAAAAAACAGTCTAAGAAAGAAATTTTATATTCTAAGAAATGTGACAAACATCGCATTCAAAATTATCAGAGATTAAAGAAATATTGCATTCTAAGAAAAAAACGTATTCTAAGAAATGTTGAATTCTAACAAACGCTCAATTTTGTATACAAACCTAAAAATATCCTATTGAAAGAATACCACATTCCAAGCAATAGTGAAGTCTAAACGCATTGAAATTTGAAGCTTAAAAACTATCCCATACTTGACGTAAATGTTCTGAGAAATAGTCAGGAAACCTTGAAGAGCTTTTTGGCATGCAAGTAGAAATATACAAATGAGCTAGTATTTACGGTAAAAAATTTTTAAGTTTGCTTGTATTATATAATTATTAACTCTGTCCAATACATGTAATGGATTTATATCAAATATATATACACTAATATAATATATAAACTACAGTATATACAGCTAGTCAGCTAGTATTATTAGTACCGTACTAAACTTTTGATTTTTGCTCAGATATTTTTAACTTTACAGTTTATTTAAATTCTTTCTGCACTTTTTCCAAAGCTTAACATAGCCTATACTTGCTGCATAAATTACTCAAAGTGTCTGGTACACCTAAACCTACTGTTTGTTAATTAAAAAAGATAGAATGGTTTAAATTCACCAACATTTTTAGCCTACGTTTAAATTTGTTGCATTATTTGAAAATTTGATGTATCGGATCCTACCATAAGAGTGTAACTTGTTGTATTAGCGTATATTTTTTGCGCATAATTAAAACAAATGTTATCTGCTTTATTTAAATAGAAAAAACTCTGCCTCAGATTATCCAATCAGTATTTCCTCTTGATGAATTGCAAAATATACATGTACTAAGAGATTAAAAAGTAAATTATCTTTAATTGTGATTGCCATGCGATTGCTTATTATGATCAAATCTTATAATGTGCTGACTGGGACGATTTTTCGGGCTAGTTTTTTATCTGAAATTTTTAATTAATTTTTTTATGGTCCTAACAATTCACCATTTCAACTCAGACCCTCTTCAAAGCCCTCATTCTCACCCTCTCATCACTCTCTCTCTCTCCCTCCCTCTCACTGACTCTCACCCTCCCTCTCACTCTTTCACCCTCTCACTCTCACTTTTCCTCCCCTGCATATTACCCTCACTCTCTTTTCCTTTTTCTCTCACTCTCTCTCTCTACCTCTGCGTACTCTGTCTCTCAATCTTGCCCTGACTAATCCCCCCTCTCAATATCCCCCCATCACTTATACTCTTACCCTCACTCTCTCTCCCTCTCACTTTCCCTCTCGCCCTCTCTTCCTCAAGCTCTTACTCTTTCTCTGCCTCTCTCTCTCCTCTCACTGCCACGATCTCGATCTCACCTTTTCGTAGCTAACTTTCGTGTCCTATCGTTTAATATCATACATGTACCTATCTGATCGATGAGTCTATATATAAACGGGGTGAACGATTTGAGAAGCTACTAACTTTCAATAATTCACTTAAATACTTAATTCGTGCTTCGTCTCTCATTGTCTCTCTACCCTGACAGCTGACAGAAGGTGTCGGCAGGGCCAGTCTTGGATGGCCGGCCACTCTGTGTACAACAATGGCCAGTGCATTGAACTAGAATATGGACGAAGAGCTAGATCGAATGGCACACTTTTATGTAAAAATAGGATAATGTGCACTGATTACATGCATAATTAATGATTTACATGTATAATGAGGGCCCATCTCTATTAGAAGAGCTCTAATGCAGGTAGAATAGCAGTGAATTTACATTGGTCCTGACAAACACCTCACCTCGAAAAACCAAGAAGATTCTGCACAGTAAATAGTCATTTAGGCCGATCAAGGGGCATTGCTGGGTGGGACTGGATCACCTTGACAACCTTGCAAGAGACCTGTTTATCAGCCGTATACTGAGAAGAAATCGACGCCTCAATTCTCTTCCCTCATCCGCTTGTCACTCATGGTTGCCAAGCAGTTGTACATAAACAAAACTCAGTCACCCAGCTCTAAACTCAAGTTATTAAAGCGCAGCCTCTCGGGATGCCAACACGCGAAACGAAACTGTGGAATCTCAAACAAACTGCTGTCTCACGATGCAATGCATTCTCTGCTCATCATCTGCGCTGTCATGGCGACTGCAACGGCCGCAGACTCCGGCTGGGAGCTCCACCGAGGCGACCGAGGCGAGTACCGGGTGCTGGCGGTGAAGCTGGCCATCAACGACAGGCACTGTACGATGCTTGCTGACAACGCGGAAGCCGTCCGCTTCGACGCGGCCTCGGGCTCCTGCTCGCTGCTGGCCTGCGATCGGGGAGCGATGGACGACTGCAGGAAGCGCCACGCCAGCGACTCCAGCCTGGCTCAGCTGTGGGTGAGTGAGCTGGGCTTTGCTTTGTGGATTCTGCACTTTGCAGCACCGCATCAATATGCGTGCACGAAGTGCAGCACCGCATCGCCCACTGCAGATGAGGAAGCTGGTGAAGGACGACCTTCCAGCACAGAGTCGACGGCTCCGTCAGCTTCAACTGGAACTGGGCGGAGTACGCGAGCGGATTCGGTCAGGGCGAGAGTCTCAACTACTGGATGGGACTGGAGCAGCTCCACCAGCTCACCGCCACTGGAGTGTGGAGAGTCCGCTGGGAGTTCAGCGACTGGAACGGCACCTGGTACTGGGCTGAGAATGCTCCGTTCTCTGTTGGCCCAGCGAGCGACAAGTACAGGTGCTCGATGGGACCTCTGGACGCGAGCAGGTCGAGTGTCGGACAGCTGACGTATCATAAGTTCTCAGCCGAAAAACTGGCAGTTCAGCACCCCGGACTCCGACAATGACGACTGGAGCGAAGGCAACTGCGCACAAGGACAGTCCGGAGGCTGGTGGTACGGCGAGTGCTCATTTAATGGCCCCGAACTGAATCTACAAAGACTATCCCAATCGTAACACACACATAATCTTTTACTGTCTTCATTTATCTGGTAGTGCACTTGTTTTATCATACTTAATTCAACCACCACAATTTAAACTATAGACTGTTTAGCCTTGTGTGTTATGAATCATTTTTTGTTTATTTTTCCAATTCTGCGCTAATAGGGATTATGTGTAGCACTTCCGCTCTTGTGGCTGAGGGTCACAAGATTTAAAAGGCCAATAAATTGTTTCTCCTCTTGCAGGCCTGCCCTTGCGAGACATGAACTCAAAACATGTTCAAGTATATCTGATATTCGATTTGACCCTCGAACAGCGGTACACATTTCCAAGGACCACTAGGAACACTTCGTTATCTAGTCCAGCAGTCCTAGTCTAGCAGTCCTAATCCAGTAGCCCTAGTCCAGTAGTCCTAGTCCAGTAGTCCTGGTCCAGTAGCCCTAGTCCAGTAGCCCTAGTCCAGTAGTCCTAGTCCAGTAGTCCTAGTCCAGTAGCCCTAGTCCAGTAGCCCTAGTCCAGTAGCCCTAGTCCAGTAGCCCTAGTCCAGTAGCCCTAGTCCAGTAGCCCTAGTCCAGTAGTCCTAGTCCAGTAGCCCTAGTCCAGTAGCCCTAGTCCAGTAGCCCTAGTCCAGTAGCCCTAGTCCAGTAGCCCTAGTCCAGTAGCCCTAGTCCAGTAGCCCCTAGTCCAGTAGCCCTAGTCCAGTAGTCCTAGTCCAGTAGTCCTAGTCCAGTAGCCCTAGTCCAGTAGCCCTAGTCCAGTAGCCCTAGTCCAGTAGCCCTAGTCCAGTAGCCCTAGTCCAGTAGCCCTAGTCCAGTAGCCCTAGTCCAGTAGCCCTAGTCCAGTAGTCCTAGTCCAGTAGCCCTAGTCCAGTAGCCCTAGTCCAGTAGCCCTAGTCCAGTAGCCCTAGTCCAGTAGCCCTAGTCCAGTAGTCCTAGTCCAGTAGTCCTAGTCCAGTAGCCCTAGTCCAGTAGCCCTAGTCCAGTAGCCCTAGTCCAGTAGCCCTAGTCCAGTAGTCCTAGTTTAGTAGTCCTTCCACATTCCCTGCAGGCAGCTGGTCTGCTGCTGCATGCATCCATTTATCTGCGTCACGACCATAATAATTTTCAAGCCCAATATTGTCCAGCGAACAATTTTTTTACTGCAGACTAATTATAATTATTGTGGCGCAGCATGCCAGCATGAAGAGGCCGTTTTCATTTAAAATTTAAATTTTTTTAACAGCCGTAACTTTTCTTGACCCTATCGTGCAGGTTCTATCCATGCTTATTACTTCAAGTATTTGTTTTGACATTCTTTTATCTTCTAAACCTGATCACTGTACTAAACTCTGACAGGTTAATTACCTATAGCACTCAATGATGAACTAAGAAAGCAACTTTATTTTTCGGTGACAGAAGTGGAAAACTGTTAGGTATAGCCAGTCATGAAGTTGCAAATGCCTGTAGCGAGACTGTGTGATACTCCTTAAAGTAGCTGTGTACATCTGGGATAGAAGGGAGACCTGTGTACATCTGGGATGGAAGGGAGACCTGTGTTCATCTGGGATAGAAGGGAGACCTGTGTTCATCTGGGATAGAAGGGAGACCTGTGTTCATCTGGGATAGAAGGGAGACCTGTGTTCATCTGGGATAGAAGGGAGACCTGTGTTCATCTGGGATAGAAGGGAGACCCTGTGTTCATCTGGGATAGAAGGGAGACCTGTGTTCATCTGGGATAGAAGGGAGACCTGTGTTCATCTGGGATAGAAGGGAGACCTGTGTTCATCTGGGATAGAAGGGAGACCTGTGTTCATCTGGGATATAAGGGAGACCCTGTGTTCATCTGGGATAGAAGGGAGACCCTGTGTTCATCTGGGATATAAGGGAGACCTGTGTTCATCTGGGATAGAAGGGAGACCTGTGTTCATCTGGGATATAAGGGAGACCCTGTGTTCATCTGGGATATAAGGGAGACCCTGTGTTCATCTGGGATATAAGGGAGACCTGTGTTCATCTGGGATATAAGGGAGACCCTGTGTTTATCTGGGATAGAAGGGAGACCTGTGTTCATCTGGGATAGAAGGGAGACCTGTGTACATCTGGGATAGAAGGGAGACCTGTGTTCATCTGGGATAGAAGGGAGACCCTGTGTTCATCTGGGATATAAGGGAGACCCTGTGTTCATCTGGGATAGAAGGGAGACCTGTGTACATCTGGGATAGAAGGGAGACCTGTGTTCATCTGGGATAGAAGGGAGACCTGTGTTCATCTGGGATAGAAGGGAGACCTGTGTACATCTGGGATAGAAGGGAGACCTGTGTACATCTGGGATAGAAGGGAGACCTGTGTACATCTGGGATAGAAGGGAGACCTGTGTACATATGGGATAGAAGGGAGACCCTGTGTTCATCTGGGATAGAAGGGAGACCTGTGTACATCTGGGATAGAAGGGAGACCTGTGTACATATGGGATAGAAGGGAGACCTGTGTACATCTGGGATAGAAGGGAGACCCTGTGTACATCTGGGATAGAAGGGAGACCCTGTGTTCATCTGGGATAGAAGGGAGACCTGTGTACATCTGGGATAGAAGGGAGACCTGTGTACATATGGGATAGAAGGGAGACCTGTGTACATCTGGGATAGAAGGGAGACCTGTGTACATCTGGAATAGAAGGGAGACCTGTGTACATCTGGGATAGAAGGGAGACCTGTGTACATATGGGATAGAAGGGAGACCTGTGTACATCTGGAATAGAAGGGAGACCTGTGTACATATGGGATAGAAGGGAGACCTGTGTACATCTGGAATAGAAGGGAGAGACCTGTGTACATATGGGATAGAAGGGAGACCTGTGTACATCTGGGATAGAAGGTAGACCTGTGTACATATGGGATAGAAGGGAGACCTGTGTACATCTGGGATAGAAGGGAGACCTGTGTACATATGGGATAGAAGGGAGACCTGTGTTCATCTGGGATAGAAGGGAGACCTGTGTACATCTGGGATAGAAGGGAGACCTGTGTACATCTGGGATAGAAGGGAGACCTGTGTTCATCTGGGATAGAAGGGAGACCTGTGTTCATCTGGGATAGAAGGGAGACCTGTGTTCATCTGGGATAGAAGGGAGACCTGTGTTCATCTGGGATATAAGGGAGACCCTGTGTTCATCTGGGATAGAAGGGAGACCTGTGTACATCTGGGATAGAAGGGAGACCTGTGTTCATCTGGGATATAAGGGAGACCCTGTGTTCATCTGGGATATAAGGGAGACCCTGTGTTCATCTGGGATATAAGGGAGACCCTGTGTTCATCTGGGATAGAAGGGAGACCTGTGTTCATCTGGGATATAAGGGAGACCCTGTGTTCATCTGGGATATAAGGGAGACCCTGTGTTCATCTGGGATATAAGGGAGACCTGTGTTCATCTGGGATATAAGGGAGACCCTGTGTTCATCTGGGATAGAAGGGAGACCTGTGTTCATCTGGGATAGAAGGGAGACCTGTGTACATCTGGGATAGAAGGGAGACCTGTGTTCATCTGGGATATAAGGGAGACCTGTGTTCATCTGGGATAGAAGGGAGACCCTGTGTTCATCTGGGATATAAGGGAGACCCTGTGTTCATCTGGGATATAAGGGAGACCCTGTGTTCATCTGGGATATAAGGGAGACCTGTGTTCATCTGGGATATAAGGGAGACCCTGTGTTCATCTGGGATAGAAGGGAGACCTGTGTTCATCTGGGATAGAAGGGAGACCTGTGTACATCTGGGATAGAAGGGAGACCTGTGTTCATCTGGGATAGAAGGGAGACCTGTGTACATCTGGGATAGAAGGGAGACCTGTGTACATCTGGGATAGAAGGGAGACCTGTGTTCATCTGGGATAGAAGGGAGACCTGTGTACATCTGGGATAGAAGGGAGACCTGTGTACATCTGGGATAGAAGGGAGACCTGTGTTCATCTGGGATAGAAGGGAGACCCTGTGTTCATCTCTAAGTATAAAAATGAAAACTCTGTGTGTCTGTGGACAATTTTGATCGCTATGGACTCCCAAACCGCTCAACCAAATTACACCAAACTGTACACCCACCCTAAACTTACTACAGAGAATGTCTTAGGCTACCTTTTAACTTCCTAGACTCAAGTCTTCCTACCTAAAAGTACAAAAAACTGCTCAAAATGCGCAATTTTTTCACTAAATCCTCCATAGCGCCGCTCCACTTTTACCGATTCTCTTCAAATTTGGCACAGACAATCTTCAACTATTTTGGCACAATCATGTAAAATTTCGAGTCTCAAAAATAATCCTGAGCGGTGCTGTGCACTTTTAAAGTTAGGCTGTTTTTTTCAGCGTAGCAACCACCCCAACCTCCGCCCGCCTGCTTCTCTTTCCCGATCTGGGCCGATGCGTAAAAGGGTTTCAAAATTGACTAACTTTCAGCTGCCATAAGTTTGCTCCACGTAAAGCGATTGACTTCAAACTTGACACAATTTTTCATTGACTTATTCTCTATCTAAATGTAAAGTTTCAACTAAGTAACTCAACCGAAAAAGAAACTGTAAGCATGTGAAGTTTGTCTGCTTTTTCTGTTGTTTGTGCCACTCACTCACTCATTCCCCCAGAGCCAGACGAAGGGTCAGGCGATAGGGCTCAATGTACATAGCGAGTGTACAGTGTTTTGGAATAACTTTTTAATAGCCTTCTCTGTACCCCCGCGAGTGGAGAGGCGTTGAGAGGAGAGAGTTTAGCGAGAGATTCAAACTTACTGTCCTCTGTATAGACAAGTCGAAGCAGTTAAACAAGGATGGCAAATCAAGGCAATGTGGGATGGTTTAAAAAAATAGCGAAAAATTAATGAATAACTGATTACAATGCAATCCTACTAAATTAGTTACACCATGAAAATTTTAACATTAAGATTCGCATAAGGTAACTTTAAAATTTAAATGGCCTCCTAAGAAATGCGTATTTCCTTGGTTGTTAGACTGATGCAGACTGCAGTGGAGCAGAAGATACACAAATTCTTTTCAGGGCTTGCAAATTGGCAAGAAAGATGACATGATCAAAGCATGAGAACAGCCATGAGAGTACTACGTCCCAAAAACTGGCTTTCCAAGCAGGAATGGGCAGACTTTTACCTCAAAGGCCAGAAAAGAATCCTGCTTATGGCTGAGGGGCAGTTGAGAGTGGAGAGAAGAAGGAATAGACTATTCGAAAAGAGAGGAGAGGTGAGAGAGAGAATAAGAGAAAAGATAAAAGATAATAGGAGATATGAGGGAGTGAGGACGATGAGAGGAGAGAGTAGAGAGGAGCGGGTAGAGAGGAGAGAGCAGAGAGCTGCAGATGAGAGGAGAGCAGAGAGAAGAGCAGAGAGGAGTTAGTAAAGAGGAGAAAGGAGAGATGAGAGAGTAAATGGAACTTGGAAGAGAGAAGAGATAAGGTTGTACAGATGAGAGAGGTGTAAAGAGAGATGAGATGAGAGATGAGAGATAAAGGAGGAGAGGGGAGAGAGAAGAGACGAGACAAGAGAGGGAGAGAGTATATAGAAGAGGGAAGAGAAGAGAATAGAAGAAAGGAGAAAGGAAAGTGAGGAGACAAAAGAGGTGAAAGAAAAGAGTACAGAGGACAGAATGAGAGAACATATAAGACAGTAAAGATGACAGATGAAAGAGGGGGATGAGCTGAGAGCAGAGACGAAAATGAACAGACGAGAGATGGGAGAGTAGAGAGAACAAAGGAGAGATAAGAGAGAAGAGATTACAGAGACGAGAGGAGAGACAAAGGGAGAGAGATGTGAGTGAGGCGAGAGGAGAGAAAAGAGGAGAATGGAGGGGAGAGAGTAGAGAGGAGAAGAAAGATGGGAGAGGAGAGATAAGAGAGAGGGGGAAGCAGAGAGAGAGGGGGAAGCAGAGAGAGAGGGGGGAAGCAGAGAGATAGAGAGGGGGAAGCAGAGAGAGAGGGGGAAGCAGAGATAGAGGGGGAAGCAGAGAGAGAGGGGGAAGCAGAGATAGAGGGGGAAGCAGAGAGAGAGGGGGGGAGCAGAGAGAGAGGGGGAAGCAGAGAGAGAGGGGGGAAGCAGAGAGAGAGGGGGGAAGCAGAGAGAGGGGGAAGCAGAGAGAGGGGGAAGCAGAGAGAAATAAAAAGAGATAAAAGAGAAGAGAGAGAAGAGAAAGGAGAGATCAGAGAGCAAATAAAGACGAGAGAGAGGAGAGGTGAATGATAAGACGAGAGAAGAGTGGGAGGAGAGGAAAGAGAAAAGAAGAGAAAAGACATGAGATAAGAGAGATGAAAAAGAAGAGAAAAGAGGGGAGAGGAAAGAGGAAAAAGAGAAGAGAGGAGAGGAGAGAGAGCAGAGAGGAGAGACGAGGGATGAGAGAGGAGAGGAAACAGAAGAGAAGATAGAAGTTTCAAAGGATCCAAGGGACGTAGGGAGAGTCAGAGGCAGAGGCCAGAGTTTGCCGATACATGTTTTAGAGTCAGACAGACATTAACTGCCTATTTAAAGTAAAAAGCAACCCAACCAACAAGATCAATGTTTGACTCAAATTCTAATTTTACACAAATGTACTCCATTTGATGTCTATCTCTATCCTACTAACTATTAAAAAGTTTTTGTTTGAGTATGGCCTCAGATTTCAGAAAACATGGAAAAATAGTTCCGGGATTGGAATTCCCCGGGTTCAAAATCCGCGGGTTTCAACAGCTTGTTTAATCATAAATTACGCATTACAATATGCAAAACATTCAGTTATTAGTACGAGTTGAATTGCTAAACAAACAGCTATAAACAGAATAAACAGAAGCTACAGGTATGAAACTACACTCGCAAATTCAATACCCGTCTCGAATCTCAAATTTGGTTGATGATCTCCTGCTCAGACCTGTAGCTCAGGTTTTTCAAGTCGATGGCCTGACTGTCATCATAGAGAGTGGGAGCCTGCAGGATCACCCCCAGTGTGCCTGCGGTTCGTGGGAGTGGAATGTTCACGTCTGCAATGCCGACTGCGTTGCTGACTTACGTTACCGATTTCATTACCGATCTCATAACCGATCTCATTACCAATCTCATTACCAACTTCATTACCAACCCAATACTGACCTCATAACCAATCTAAATACCAAGCTCATTACCAACTACATTACCGATCTCATTAGCAACTTCATTACCAATTTCATTGCCAACTTCATTGCCGATCTCATTACCAACTTCATTACCAATTTCATTGCCAACTTCATTGCCGATCTCATTACCAACTTCATTACCGACTTCATTACCAATCTCATTACCGATCTCATTACCAATCTCATTAAAAACCTCATTACCGATCCCAATACCGATCTCATTACCAATCTAATTACCAAGCTGATTACCAACTTAATTACGACTTCATTACCGATCTCATTAGCAACTTCATTACCGATCTCATTACCAAATTCATTACCGATCTCATTACCAACTTTATTACCGACTTCATTACCAAACTCATTACTGATCCCAATACCGATCTCATTACCAACCTCATTACCGATCCCAATACCGATCTCATTACCAATCTAATTACCAAGCTGATTACCAACTTCATTACCGACTTCATTACCGATCTCATTACCGACCCCATTACCAACTTCAATCTCATTACCAACTTCATTACCAATCTCATTACCAACTTCATTACCAATCTCATTACCAACTTCATTACCAATCTCATTACCGAGCTCATTACCAACCGCTTTACCAAGCGCATTACCAGCTGCACTACAAACTGAATTACCAACTGCATCACCAGATTTGCTCACCAGTCACACATGCAATTGAAAATATCCACAGAAACAGTCTGTCCAAAACCAAAGCCACAAATTTCCAATCGTCGCGAATCTGAAAGATTGTCGAGCGATAAGAACGGTCTGTGTCAGAGATGAGTCGAAGTTATATGATTTTAGGGTGGGACGCTTTAAACTTCAATAGACGAGTTAATAATTTCTTTAGAAAAAAATCACTAAAAACTCAAACTTTCTACTTTTAGTAGGCAAAATTGAAACAAAAACTCGCATTTTTCTTTTCGTCCTCCCGTTTCAAATGCCTGGCAATGAATTCCACGCCGTACAGGGCGAACTGCAGATCTCGACGCAGGCGGGGGTCTGCCAGCTCGTCGTTGAAGTTGGCAGCTGCGGCAGCCCCATCTCGATCATTCCAGGTGTCTTGCGTGCGCGTCAGCAGGACTTCAAGATCGCGAGCGATGCGAACGTTCTGACGGCTCTGCTGCTGGCATTGAGCTGCAGCCGCTTGTGGGGCTTTCTGGAGAGAATGGTATGTTGGAATCAGTCAGTGTCTTGTCAGCAGGCATCTACTCTTCACTCTCCGTCTAGTCACACTCTACAGTGCAATTTATAGTCACTCCCCGATCTAGTCACTCCCGATATAGTCACTCTTTCATCTTGTCACTCCCCGATCTAGTCACTCTTTCATCTAGTCACTCCCCGATCTATTCACTCCCCGATCTAGTCACTCTCTCATCTAGTCACTCCCCCATCTAGTCTTTCCCCGATCTAGTCACTCCCCGATCTAGTCACTCCCCGATCTAGTCACTCCCCGATCTAGTCACTCCCCATCTAGTCACTCCCCGATCTAGTCACTCCCTGATCTAGTCACTCCACGATCTAGTCACTACCGATCTAGTCACTCTCTCATCTAGTCACTCCCCGATCTAGTCACTCCCCATCTAGTCACTCCCTGATCTAGTCACTCCCCATCTAGTCACTCCCCGATCTAGTCACTCCCCATCTAGTCACTCCCCGATCTAGTCACTCCCCGATCTAGTCACTCCTCCATCTAGTCACTCCCCGATCTAGTCACTCCCCCATCTACTCACTCCCCGATCTAGTCACTCCCCGATCTAGTCACTCCCCGATCTAGTCACTCCCCGATCTAGTCACTCCCCCATCTAGTCACTCCCCGATCTAGTCACTCCTCCATCTAGTCACTCCCCGATCTAGTCACTCCCCCATCTACTCACTCCCCGATCTAGTCACTCCTCCATCTAGTCACTCCCCGATCTAGTCACTCCCCCATCTAGTCACTCCCCGATCTAGTCACTCCCCGATCTAGTCACTCCCCCATCTAGTCACTCCCCCATCTAGTCACTCCCCGATCTAGTCACTCCTCCATCTAGACACTTCACCATCTATCCACTCGATCATCTAATCACTCATTTGTCGATTCACTCTCCCATCTTGTCACTCCGCTCTCTAGTCACTCCCCCAGTCTCACCGCAGCGGCCGCAGCCCTGGCCAGCCCCGGATGCGGCGGCATGAGCAGCAGGGCCGGCAGCGACTCAAGAAACAGGCGTCGAACCCAGGGCGCCATCCGATGCGTGGCCGGGCCGCGGAAGTGTACATTGAGCACAATCACGGTGACAATGATGGACAGAGTGACTAGAATCATGGTAAACAGCAGGTACTTGCCAATCAGCGGCACTACTAGCGAAGTTGGCGGTATAGTCTCAGCTAATAGAAGGAAAAACACGGTCAGAGCGAGCAGAATGGAGATGCACAGGGTGATCTTCTCGCCGCTGTCGGATGGCAGATAGAAAACCATGACGGTGAGAAAGCTGATTGCCACGCAGGGTATGATTAGATTCACGGTGTAAAACAGGGTCTTTCGGCGAAGTATGATGGCGAAGGTGATGTCGGGGTAGGGCTCCGGACAGCAGGGGTAGACCTTCTCGTGTCGCTTGGCCGGCACTTCAAGGACGTCCCATTCGGTGGACTCGTAGAATGTTTCCAGATCAATGCCGAACTCAACTACGGGCTCGCTGCTGTTGGCCTGCTGAATGTGGCGAAGGTCCACCTGCGGTGCAGGTGAGGTGTAGGGTGTGTTTACTGAATTCAAATAGGGGTTTTTATTGGAGTGAGGTGGTTGCGTTTACTGGAGTGAGGTATGGTGTGTTTACTGGAGTGAGGTGGGTGTTTACTGGAGTGAGGTGGGTGTTTACTGGAGTGTGGTGGGTGTGTTTACTGGAGTGAGGTGGGTGTGTTTACTGGAGTGAGGTGGGTGTGTTTACTGGAGTGAGGCGGGTGTGTTTACTGGAGTGAGGTGGGTGTGTTTACTGGAGTGAGGCGGGTGTGTTTACTGAAGTGAGGTGGGTGTGTTTACTGGAGTGAGGTGGGTGTGTTTACTGGAGTGAGGTGGGTGTGTTTACTGGAGTGAACTGGTTGTTTACTGAATTTACACGAGAGGTGTTTATTTAAGTGATAGAGGGTGTTTCCTATAGCATGACATGGGTGTGTTTACTCGAATAGGGTAAGAGATCAATAAGCCCACTGCTGCAACCCCAAGCGTCAGTTACCTGGAGCCCATCGTAGGTCCAGCTGCCAAACTTCATGGTACAATTCTGGCTATCGAAAGGGAAAAATTCCACATCGATTTGGCAGGATGATTTATAGATAGCTGGCGGCTCCCACAGCACTTTTCCGGTGCTCTGCAGGGCCGCCTTGGTCATCAGGGTCACCTCGTAGTTGCCATCGGCGCTGAATTTTAAATTGGCGCCAGGTCCGTGAATGTGCAAATAAAAAAAATTTTGACTGTAAATAAAACAGATATTTGATTGGGGAGTGAATTGATGATGGAGTGACTAGATTACAAAGTAGCTGTATTAAGGGTGACTAGACAGAAAGTTAAATAGATAGAGGGTGGCTAGATAAGAGCAGTGTTACACAGAGGAATGATTAGATGGCGGATCGACTAGATGAGGGGGTGACTAGATAGGGGAGTGATTTGATGGGAGAGTGCTAGATGGGTGACTAGATAAGAGTGACTAGATGGTTGAGCGACTTGATGGTGGAGTGACTAGATAAGAGAGTGACTAGATAGGAGAGTGACTAGCTGGTTGGCTGGGGGTGACTAGATAGAAGAGTGACTAGATAGGAGAGTGACTAGATAGGAGAGTGACTACATAGGAGAGTGACTACATAGGAGAGTGACTATATAGGAGAGTGACTACATAGGAGAGTGACCAGCTGGTTGGCTGGAGGTGACTAGATAGAAGAGTGACTAGATAGGAGAGTGACTAGATAGGAGAGTGACTACATAGGAGAGTGACTACATAGGAGAGTGACTACATAGGAGAGTGACTACATAGGAGAGTGACTACATAGGAGAGTGACTACATAGGAGAGTGACTACATAGGAGAGTGACTATATAGGAGAGTGACTACATAGGAGAGTGACCAGCTGGTTGGCTGGAGGTGACTAGATAGAAGAGTGACTAGATAGGAGAGTGACTACATAGGAGAGTGACTACATAGGAGAGTGACTACATAGGAGAGTGACTATATAGGAGAGTGACTACATAGGAGAGTGACCAGCTGGTTGGCTGGAGGTGACTGGATAGAAGAGTGACTAGATAGGAGAGTGACTACATAGGAGAGTGACTACATAGGAGAGTGACTACATAGGAGAGTGACTACATAGGAGAGTGACTACATAGGAGAGTGACTACATAGAAGAGTGACTACATAGGAGAGTGACTAGATAGGAGAGTGACTAGATAGGAGAGTGACTACATAGGAGAGTGACTACATAGGAGAGTGACTACATAGGAGAGTGACTACATAGGAGAGTGACTACATAGGAGAGTGACTACATAGGAGAGTGACTACATAGGAGAGTGACTAGATAGAAGAGTGACTAGATAGAAGAGTGACTAGATAGAAAAGTGGCTACATAGGAGAGCGACTAGATATGAGAGTGACTAGATGGGAGAGTGACTAGATAGGAGAGTGACTAGATAGGAGAGTGACTAGATAGGAGAGTGACTAGGTGGGAGAGTGACTAGATAGTGAAGTGACTAGATTGTGGAGTGACTAGATAGGAGAGTGACTAGACGGGAGAGTGACTAGATGGTGGAGTGACTAGATAGGAGAGTGACTAGATAGGAGAGTGACTAGACGGTGACTAGATTGTGGAGTGACTAGATAGGAGAGTGACTAGACGGGAGAGTGACTAGATGGTGGAGTGACTAGATAGGAGAGTGACTAGACGGGAGAGTGACTAGATGGTGGAGTGACTAGATAGGAGAGTGACTAGATAGAAGAGTGACTAGACTGTAGTCACATATGAGAGTGACTAGATAAGAGAGTGACTACATAGGAGAGTGACTACGTAGGAGAGTGACTACATAGGAGAGTGACTACATAGGAGAGTGACTACATAGGAAAGTGACTAGATAGGAGAGTGACTAGATATGAGAGTGACTAGATGGTGGAGTGACTAGATAGGAGAGTGACTAGACGGGAGAGTGACTAGATGGGAGAGTGACTAGATAGGAAAGTGACTAGATAGGAGAGTGACTAGATATGAGAGTGACTAGATGGTGGAGTGACTAGATAGGAGAGTGACTAGACGGGAGAGTGACTAGATGGTGGAGTGACTAGATAGGAGAGTGACTAGATAGAAGAGTGACTAGACGGGAGAGTGACTAGATGGTGGAGTGACTAGGTGGGAGAGTGACTAGATAGAAGAGTGACTAGATGGGAGAGTGACTACATAGGAGAGTGACTAGATATGAGAGTGACTAGATGGTGGAGTGACCAGACTGTGGAGTCTAGATACAACACGCTCGTAGATCTTAATCATATGCGTAGCTGCAAATTTAGCTAAGGTATAAAACACATTATCGATACATATCGCCACACTATACATATTGCTAAACTGACTTGTTATAGAGGACAATATCCGGCAACCAGATATCCTCAGACGGGATGTAAAGAGTGCTGACTCCGTGATAAGCATCCGGGTCCCAGGTCAGCTTGCTGTCGTACCAGACCTGGAATTGTATCCGGGCTTGAGCAAACTTGCACTCACAGTGACAGAGAGATTAAGAATCGGTTATAAAAAATTCAACTCTTATCAAAAAACAGATCGCACCTCACGCAGCCAGACATTTGTAGTCATAATTTGATTCTTTTCATCCTGAAATTTGACAAAAAAATTAACAAGCAATAAAAATATAATGAACACAGGTATGAATGAGATTTTCTGACTATGCTTAGAAAATTCTCTTTCTAACTAAACTCTCTTTGCAGGAGACTGGGCAATCGATAGATGCAATTAACTTGAACCGACTGGAACTGGTGGTTGAAGGGGCTGCATGAGTTTTCACACTTAGCAGAGCAGAGTGCAGAGTAACTTCCTTTAGAACAATATTGATTAATTTATTAAGGAGACACGGGCCAGGTATTAACATGGGTCATAGCTTCACAACACACATTTCACGAACCTGATAAATGTACATTTCACAAGCTGTATAAACACCATTTCACAAGCTGTATAAACACCATTTCACAAGCTGTATAAACACCATTTCACAAGCTGTATAAACACCATTTCACAAGCTGTATAAACACAATTTCACAAGCTTTATAAAAACAATTTCACAAGCTTTATAAACACAATTTCACAAGCTGTATAAACACCATTTCACAAGCTTAAACACCATTTCACAAGCTTTATAAACACCATTTCACAAGCTGTATAAACACCATTTCACAAGCTTAAACACCATTTCACAAGCTTTATAAACACCATTTCACAAGCTTAATAAACACATTTCACAAGCTTTAACAACACGATTTCACAAGCTTTAACAACACATTTCACAAGCTTTAACAACACGATTTCACAAGCTTTAACAACACGATTTCACAAGCTTTAACAACACGATTTCACAAGCTTTAACAGCACATTTCACAATCTTGAACAACACATTTTACAAGCTTTAACAATACATTTCACAATCTTTAACAACACATTTCACAATCTTGAACAACACATTTCACAAGCTTTAACAATACATTTCACAATCTTTAACAACACATTTCACAAGCTTTAACAACACATTTCACAATCTTGAACAACACATTTTACAAGCTTTAACAATACATTTCACAATCTTTAACAACACATTTCACAATCTTGAACAACACATTTCACAATCTTTAACAATACATTTTACAAGCTTTAACAATACATTTCACAATCTTTAACAACACATTTCACAATCTTGAACAACACATTTCACAAGCTTTAACAACACATTTCACAAGCTTTAACGACACGATTTCACAAGCTTTAACAACACGAGTTCACAAGCTTCATTGATACAACTCACTTAAAACACTTCACCCTAAAAGCTACACAAACCCCATTAGTAACTCAAACTAAGAAGCTTTGTAGGCATTCGAATTTCGATTGGCCAACAAAGCATTAAAACCGCCGCGGTCCAGTTCCGGTTCCTTGGTTTCTCGGTCCGCAGAGATCGGTGCCGTGTTTTTTAGCTTTCAAGTCAAAGTTTGAGTGAAATATTTTCGATCTTGCAATCCTCCCTTCAAAATGAAGGGAGAGAAAAGAGCCTGTCCAGTCCAAACGGAGACGTTCCAAGTTTTTAACAAGATTGAGCTAGATTGTAAAAAAATAACAACCAAGTTTTGGTCCAAGTAGAGCTTAATTTCATAATTTGTATCATTTTAGGTGAATTTTTAGCTACTAAATCCCAGATGAAGATGATGTAGTTTCAAAATGATTGTCGCGTTTCTATAAAATCAGGGATCGGAAAAACCCGGTTTACAGCACATTTATAGCACATTTATAGCACATTTACAGCAAGTTTACAGCACATTTACAGCACATTTACAGCACGTTAACAGCACATTTACAGCACATTTATAGCACATTTACAGCAAGTTTACAGCACGTTAACAGCACATTTACAGCACATTTATAGCACATTTACAGCAAGTTTACAGCACGTTAACAGCACATTTACAGCACATTTATAGCACATTTACAGCAAATTTACAGCACGTTAACAGCACATTCACAGCAAATGTACAGCACATTCACAACGTATTTACAACACATTCACAGCACATTTACAGCTCGTTAACAGCACATTTACAGCACATTTACAGCACATTTATAGCACATTTACAGCACAAGCCTCTCTAACCAGCCCTCAGGTCATTTGAGACTTTACAATACTTCGGAACTTCACAATCATCTCTCCTCAACTCTCCTTCTCTTTTCTCTCCTCTCCTCTCTCCTCTTCTCTCTTCTCCACTTTTCTCTCTTCTCCCCCGTGCCACCCTTCTCTCTTTTCTTCTCTCTCTCCTCTCTTCTCTCTTGTCTCCTCTTCTCTCTTCTCTCAATTCTCTCTTCTCTCCTCTCTCTTCTCTTCTCTTTTCTCTTCTCCGCTCTTCTCTCTCCTCTCCTCTCCTCTCTCCCCTCCTCTCTTATCTGCCTTCTCACCCCCATGAGAATTCTAAAATCCCCGCACTGATGAGGCGCGCAGGAAGGATGCTGAGCAGTAGTAGAGGGGTTGCATGCGGCAGAACGTGGAATTACTCAAGTGAGCAAATTGATCCAGCTGCTGCTAACCCCGGTCCGCAAACTTGTTGTCGCTGGTAAGTAGCTGAGGCAAAAAGAAGCTTGCCTCTATTGATTCGAGCATATAATATTCTATTTCTATATCTTTCTATAAAACTTTGGCGACCTCTTGTGCCCCCCCTACCCTTTTTTCAACTTTGCGCGGAGGACGCACAGACAGACAGGGAGGGAGAAAAAGAGGCAATCGAACACTCGCAGAGGCAGGAAAGTGTAGAAAAGTGGTCAGCAACATGAGAGAAGTTCGAAACCTCATGGTAACCGCGGGACGTCCTCCTCCTGCTCTCTACCAAATGTGTGCCTACTTATCTGATCCCTAAGGACTCGAGACCGAAGTTGCTCTCTCTCTCTCTCTCTCTCTCTCTCTCTCTCTCTCTCTCTCTCTCCTCTCTCTCTCTCTCTCTCTCTCTCTCTCTCTCTCTCTCTCTCTCCTCTCTCACCACGTCAATCAGCTGAGACAGTTTCAGCCCGAGATACACTGTGAGAGTCCTGGAGTTGTTGTTAACCGGCCGAATGAGCTTATTGTAGTCAGCCTTGCTCAGCAGGTCGTCGAAGAGACGCTTGGCGTCCGGGTTTGAGCTGCACTGATGAGGCAGAGAGGCTGCAGCCGGATGAAGGAGGGGTTGATGGGGAAGACACGACAGCAAGTTTGACACTCCTTAGGTGCTAATTGGGATTTTCTTACACCAAATGGTAGCTTAGATTAGCGATCCTTTTTATTCCTTCATCATATAGATTAGCAATCCATTCTATTCCTTCATCCTATAGATTAGCAATCCATTCTATTTCTTCATCATATAGATTAGCAATCCATTCTATTCCTTCATCCTATAGATTAGCAATCCATTCTATTTCTTCATCATATAGATTAGCAATCCATTCTATTCCTTCATCCTATAGATTAGCAATCCATTCTATTTCTTCATTAACAATAATGGATTAGCAATCCATTCTATTCCTTTATCCTATAGATTAGAAATCCATTCTATTCCTTCATCCTAAAGATTAGCAATCCATTCTATTCAGATCAGATTTGTTCTAGATGCAATCATTGATGATTAGATTTGATCTAGATGCAAATCATTGATGATTAGATTTGATCTAGATGCAAATCATTGATGATTAGATTTGATCTAGATGCAAATCATTGATGATTAGATTTGATCTAGATGCAAATCATTGATACTTAGATTTGATCTAGATGCAAATCATTGATGATTAGATTTGATCTAGATGCAAATCATTGATGATTAGATTTGATCTAGATGCAAATCATTGATGATTAGATTTGATCTAGATGCAAATCATTGATGATTAGATTTGATCTAGATGCAAATCATTGATGATTAGATTTGATCTAGATGCAAATCATTGATGATTAGATTTGATCTAGATGCAAATCATTGATGATTAGATTTGATCTAGATGCAAATCATTGATGATTAGATTTGATCTAGATGCAAATCATTGATGATTAGATTTGATCTAGATGCAAATCATTGATGATTAGATTTGATCTAGATGCAAATCATTGATGATTAGATTTGATCTAGATGCAAATCATTGATGATTAGATTTGATCTAGATGCAAATCATTGATGATTAGATTTGATCTAGATGCAAATCATTGATGATTAGATTTGATCTAGATGCAAATCATTGATGATTAGATTTGATCTAGATGCAAATCATTGATGATTAGATTTGATCTAGATGCAAATCATTGATGATTAGATTTGATCTAGATGCAAATCATTGATGATTAGATTTGATCTAGATGCAAATCATTGATGATTAGATTTGATCTAGATGCAAATCATTGATGATTAGATTTGATCTAGATGCAAATCATTGATACTTAGATTTGTTCTAGATGCAATCATTGATGATTAGATTTGATCTAGATGCAAATCATTGATGATTAGATTTGATCTAGATGCAAATCATTGATACTTAGATTTGATCTAGATGCAAATCATTGATGATTAGATTTGATCTAGATGCAAATCATTGATACTTAGATACAACCCAGATTGCATGTAATGATTATTAAAACGAATTTTTTAAACTTCTTATTAATAGCAATTAACTGACTACTACATATCAGCTTTAAGTAATCAAAGCTTGTGATTTTGCTTACCAATCAGCAGTGACACCAAGAGAAATCGAACCACGGACGTCATAGCTGTATGGAAGTTTAAGATGTACTCTGTTTATGGCCCATAGTATGAATGCACTTTAGCCCAACGCTAGCTAGTTTTAATTTAATCAGCTTGGATATGAATGAAGCGCACAGACAGTATTTGTAGTGTTAGACTTAGATCTCCGATGGCCAGACAGTGATCACGTGATCATCAGTAGGCGGTCGCTGATTGGTTGATAAGTTTTTTTAACTAATGAAGATATGATCAGGTCCGCTAATAAGTAAAATGAACTGGGTGCATGCTGGGTGCTGTTTAACGGTCTGTTAAACAACAACAGTGAACTAGACACCTTGAACTAGATTATAACTGGTAATAAAAACATAATTAGAATTAGAAAGCCAAAAACATCAAATTATAATAAATTGGCGCCAAAACCATCAAATTATAATAAATTGGCGCCAAACATCAAATTATCATAAATTGGCGCCATTAACATCAAATTATCATAAATAAGCGCCATAAACATGAAATTCAAATAAATTGGCGCCATTAACATCAAATTGTCATAAATTAGCGGCATAAACATTAAATTAAAATAAATTGGCGCCAAAACCATCAAATTCAAATAAATTGGCGCCAAAACCATCAAATTCAAATAAATTGGCGCCAAAACCATCAAATTCAAATAAATTGGCGCCAAAAAACACCAAATTAGAATGAAATGGCGCCAAAACCATCAACTTTAAATAAATTGGCGCCAAAAACATTAAATTATATTATAATGGCAATTAGCAATACTCGTGAAATACTCGTAGTACCAAAACCAATACATAAGTAATAAAAATGGCATCACAAACTTCATCCCCAGAAGACCATAGCGGGGGGGGCTGCTGTCAATTATACTCGTATATATTGCTGGCACTTGGCACACTGTTAAACTTTTATTTACTGATGATGGACAGACGCCTGGAGAGCTGAAGTGGATCGCAAAGAAGGGGATAAGTTTGAGAAACAATCCATCAATATACTCAGTGCCCAATCTAAATTTAAACATTACATTCATGATATTTGACAGTCAGCTGACAGGTGCCCTAGCAGGTTACATTGATATGTGTAATGAGATACCTGTAGCTAATGCGATTAGCAAATTAATTCAAAACTTAATTAGAAAGTTTCTATTAGTTAAATACATTAGGCGCAATGTACTCGTACACCCACCGGGTAAGGAATGAACCATGTACATTGCTGGCTATAGTAAGTAGGGCCAGGTTCAGACTGGCTGAGCTATGTACACTGCTGGCTATAGTAAGTAGGGCCAGGTTCAGACTGGCTGAGCTATGTACACTGCTGGCTATAGTAAGTAGGGCCAGGTTCAGACTGGCTGAGCTATGTACACTGCTGGCTATAGTAAGTAGGGCCAGGTTCAGACTGGCTGAGCTATGTACATTGCAGGCTACATGTATAGTAAGTAGGGCCAGGTTTTGACTGGCTGAGCTACACGTACTGTAAATGAAAAGTGGCCGAAAAAGTAGCCAAGAGGTGGCCGGTTGCAAGTGGCCGACAAGGGACACTTTCGGCCACATTAAGTGGCCACTTTTCGGCCACTTTAGTCGACACTTTTCCGGCCAATTTTGAGGCCGAAATTTAGACACTTTCGGCTCCTCGTTGGCCACTTACAACCGGCCACCCCTTGGACCGGCTCACATATGTACATTATTGCTGGCTATAGTTAGTAGGGCCAGGTTGAGACTGGTTGAGCCATGTACATTGCTGGCTAATAGTTAGCAGAGCCAGGTTGAGACTGGCTGAGCTATGTACATTGCTTTCTATAGTTAGTAGGGCCAGGTTCAGACTGGCTGAGCTATGTACATTATTGATGGCTATAGTTTGTAGGGCCAGGTTTAGACTGGCTGAGATATGTATGCCTAGAAATATTGAAAATAATTAAGATAAAACAACGATAGCAAACGTACTTTTACGTATTTTGCGACTAATTTAAATAGCAAAATATGAAGTAATTGAACTTTTATTTCCCTAAGGATGTGCATTTAAGTTTCGTTAGTATTAAAACTGGCTTAGATACAAGTCGTAAAAGTTACAGCTCAACTCTAAACAAATGCCAAAAAATTGGAAGGCGGTTCTTGATAAGGTTGGGGGCGGTTCTTGATGGGGTTGGGGGCGGTTCTTGATGGGGTTGGGGGCGGTTCTTGATGGGGTTGGGGGCGGTTCTTGATGGGGTTGGGGGCGGTTCTTGATGGGGTTGGGGCGGTTCTTGATGAGGTTGGGGGGGGGGTTCTTGATGGGGTTGGGGGGCGGTTCTTGATGGGGTTGGGGGGGCGGTTCTTGATGGGGTTGGGGGGGCGGTTCTTGATGGGGTTGGGGCGGTTCAAGATGGGATTGGGGGCGGTTCTTGATGGGGTTGGGGGCGGTTCTTGATGGGGTTGGAAGGCGGTTCTTGATGGGGTTGGGGGCGGTTCTTGATGGGGTTGGGGGGCGGTTCTTGATGGGGTTGGGGGCGGTTCAAGATGGGATTGGGGGCGGTTCTTGATGGGGTTGGGGGCGGTTCTTGATGGGGTTGGAAGGCGGTTCTTGATGGGGTTGGGGGCGGTTCTTGATGGGGTTGGGGGGCGGTTCTTGATGGGGTTGGGGGGGCGGTTCTTGATGGGGTTGGGGGCGGTTCAAGATGGGATTGGGGCGGTTCTTGATGGGGTTGGGGGCGGTTCTTGATGGGGTTGGAAGGCGGTTCTTGATGGGGTTGGGGGCGGTTCTTGATGGGGTTGGGGGGCGGTTCTTGATGGGGTTGGGGGCGGTTCAAGATGGGATTGGGGGCGGTTCTTGATGGGGTTGGGGGCGGTTCTTGATGGGGTTGGAAGGCGGTTCTTGATGGGGTTGGGGGCGGTTCTTGATGGGGTTGGGGGCGGTTCTTGATGAGGTTGGGGGGGGGGTTCTTGATGGGGTTGGGGGGCGGTTCTTGATGGGGTTGGGGGGGGCGGTTCTTGATGGGGTTGGGGGGGGCGGTTCTTGATGGGGTTGGGGGCGGTTCAAGATGGGATTGGGGGCGGTTCTTGATGGGGTTGGGGGCGGTTCTTGATGGGGTTGGAAGGCGGTTCTTGATGGGGTTGGGGGCGGTTCTTGATGGGGTTGGGGGCGGTTCTTGATGGGGTTGGGGGCGGTTCTTGATGGGGTTGGAAGGCGGTTCTTGATGGGGTTGGGGGCGGTTCTTGATGGGGTTGGGGGCGGTTCTTGATGGGGTTGGGGGCGGTTCTTGATGGGGTTGGGGGCGGTTCTTGATGGGTTGGGGGCGGTTCTTGATGAGGTTGGGGGGGGGTTCTTGATGGGGTTGGGGGGCGGTTCTTGATGGGGTTGGGGGGCGGTTCTTGATGGGGTTGGGGGGGCGGTTCTTGATGGGGTTGGGGGCGGTTCAAGATGGGATTGGGGGCGGTTCTTGATGGGGTTGGGGGCGGTTCTTGATGGGGTTGGAAGGCGGTTCTTGATGGGGTTGGGGGCGGTTCTTGATGGGGTTGGGGGGCGGTTCTTGATGGGGTTGGGGGCGGTTCAAGATGGGATTGGGGGCGGTTCTTGCGGTTCTTGATGGGGTTGGAAGGCGGTTCTTGATGGGGTTGGGGGCGGTTCTTGATGGGGTTGGGGGCGGTTCTTGATGAGGTTGGGGGGCGGTTCTTGATGGGATTGGAAAGCGGTTCTTGATGGTGTTGGAGGACGGTTCTTGGTGGGATAGTTTGCAGGATTAGAGAAGGGCGACACTCAGACTCTCAGGCTTGTGATAATTGGCAGACTAATCATTCACTCTCTTCACCATCGCTGTCATTATCGGATAAAGCTGAGTCATAATCATCGCCACAGTCAGTTCTGTCATCGCGATGATCAACAAGAATCTTGTTACACTGCGCATCAATCGTTGCCTCGGTAACAGCATAGTACGCCTCGTACTCTTCCTGGGTGATGCAGCAACGCTTAAGAAAGTCAGACAGGCTGTCGCTAAAACAGTCACACCCGGCCACACTCCTAGCGTTGAACTCGCGTTTTGGCTGGCGCGACAACCGGCCAGTCTTCGACATAATCTCTCGCCTAGCAACCACTTGAGCATAGTTTAACAGCCAAACTGACGGCATATAGTTGAGCACATCGGTTGCAAAGCCGCACTTTAATACCAAATAATTGGCGACAGTGTTCAACTCAACTAGATCTCTGCATAGCAACTGCGGCTTAGACTCAATTAGTCTAGCGCAATCAGCTTTAGTGTGAAATTTCAGATAGAATTCCAACCGCATCTGCAACTTGTCAAGCTCGTCAGCGTTGACGGCGACCTGGCAGCAGTTCGACTGACCAAGACGTTTCAAAACCGATTTAGGAGATTTGACGCCCAATCGGGATAAGTGCAGAATGACTTCTTCTAGATTGGTAATTAAGCTGCTATCAGCTGATTGGCCCAATAATACTGCAGCTTCATCTGGCGAAATTGTATAGCTCAACGCGTTGCTTTTATTTGCAATTTTTCTCTTGATTCTTTTGCTTAATTTCTTGCTAGCTGACGAGCCGTCGACTGCCTGAGCAACGCCTGGGTGTTCAAAGGGTGCGTTGGGCATTTTTTAGGTTTGACAGCTTTCAGCCACATTTTAATCGCACTCTGTTATCTCTAATCTCACTCCAAAGATCTTCAATCTCACACCTAAGATCTCCAATCTCACTCCTAAGATCTCCAATCTCACACCTAAGATCTCCAATCTCACCCCAAAGATCTTCAATCTCACAATAATATCTCTATTCTTACTCTAATATCTAGAATCTCCCTCATAAGATCTCCAATCTCACTCCAAACAACTTCAGTCTCACACCTAAGATCTCCAATCTCACTCCAAAGATCTTCAATCTCACAATAATATCTCTAATCTTACTCCAATATCTAGAATCTCCCACCTAAGATCTCCAATCTCACTCCAAACAACTTCAGTCTCACACCTAAGATCTCCAATCTCACTCCAAAGATCTTCAATCTCACAATAATATCTCTAATCTTACTCCAACATCTAGAATCTCCCTCCTAAGATCTCCAATATCACTCCAAATATCATCAATCTCACACTTAAGATCTCCAATCTCACTCCTAAGATCTCCAATCTCACTCCTAAGACCTTCAATCTCACAATAATATCTCTAATCGTACTCCAATATCTAGAATCTCCCTCCTAAGATCTCCAATCTCAAACCTAAGATCTCCAATCTCACTCCAAATATCTTAAATCTCACACCTAAGATCTCCAATCTCACTCCTAATATCTCCAATCTCACTCCTAAGATCTCCAATCTCACACCTAAGATCTCCAATCTCACTCCAAATATCATCAATCTCACACCTAAGATCTCCAATCTCACTCCTAAGATCTCCAATCTCACTCCTAAGACCTTCAATCTCACACCTAAGATCTCCAATCTCACTCCTAAGATCTCCAATCTCACACCTAAGATCTCCAATCTCACTCCAAAGATCTTCAATCTCACAATAATATCTCTAATCTTACTCCAACATCTAGAATCTCCCTCCTAAGATCTCCAATATCACTCCAAATATCATCAATCTCACACTTAAGATCTCCAATCTCACTCCTAAGATCTCCAATCTCACTCCTAAGACTTTCAATCTCACAATAATATTTCTAATCTTACTCCAATATCTAGAATCTCCCTCCTAAGATCTCCAATCTCACACCTAAGATCTCCAATCTCACTCCAAATATCTTAAATCTCACACCTAAGATCTCCAATCTCACTCCTAAGATCTCCAATCTCACTCCTAAGATCTCCAATCTCACTCTTAAGATCTCCAATCTCACTCCTAAGATCTCCAATCTCACTCCTAAGATCTCCAATCTCACTCCTAAGATCTCCAATCTCACTCCTAAGATCTCCAATCTCACTCTTAAGATCTCCAATCTCACTCCTAAGATCTTCAATCTCACTCTTAAGACCTCCAATCTCACTCCGATATCTCAAATCTCCCATTAATATCTCTAATCTCACTCTTAAGTTCAAGAAGACAGATAAGAAGGCCTACCATGCACAATATTGGTGCTGCCGGTGCCGTAGGGTACAGCAGCGTGAACGGCTGCAAGTCCCGCACGGGTAGCAACTGCGGGTAGCACAGAGCGAGCTAGTGCCCACTTCTGCTGGAGTTGAATAATTCTGACGCAGACAAACATGAATTGATTAGATGAAATTTTTTTAGTCTCTACATTAACATTAAGCTACATGCTCTTTCTGTATCTAGTTATTGTAAAATTAATGAAAATCGTTACAATTGTTGTTATTTGAAGAAATCATGAATACGGCAACAGTATATAAGATATAACAATGACACTACACAAGTAGAGCTCAGCATATAATTGTATGAAAGTATAATCTAG